>JAVIWB010004820.1:0-65152 GCA_031893035.1 Dermolepida albohirtum | reverse complement strand
ATTTTCACCAGACCAATAACGCATATTTTGCTTATTGACGAACCCATTGTGCAAAAATGAGCTTCGTCACTGAAAATGATTTTGCAATAAAATTGATCATCTTGGCGCATCTTTTCCAGAGCCCAATCGGAGATCGTACGTCGCTTCAAATGGTCCATCGGCTTCAATTCTTGAGTCAGCTTGATCTCGTATGGGTGTAAACCAAGATCCTTACGCAAAATTCGCCATAAAGTGGTCTGGGCGATGCCCAACTCTTGAGAACGCCGTGGAATTGACTGATTTGAATCATTTGCTAAGGACGTTCCCGAACGGCGGCGATGTTTCGACAATTAAAGAATGTATTAATTGGCATAAAGCCTAGATGTAAGTTTCTGTCTATTATACACTGGAAACATAGTCTCCGATCTGTAAGATAGAAGCGTTCTTGCTTTGTCGGTCAATACATTTATGTAGGGAGATATGATATTATTCATTATTTTCTGTATCGAAAGATATGATAATACACTCTGAAGGAATTGTTCATTAATAACACAAATCAACCTGACGATCCGTGATATCGGTGAAACATATGTAGTTGATAGGGTGTTATTAATAATAAATGATTCCTTTTTAACATTCTTTAATTGGCATAAAGCCTAGATGTAAGTTTCTGTCTATTATACACTGGAAACATAGTCTCCGATCTGTAAGATAGAAGCGTTCTTGCTTTGTCGGTCAATACATTTATGTATTGGTCGAGAGGGAGATGTGATATTATTCATTATTTTCTGTATCGAAAGATATGATAATACACTCTGAAGGAATTGTTCATTAATAACACAAATCAACCTGACGATCCGTGATATCGGTGAAACATATGTAGTTGATAGGGTGTTATTAATAATAGAATGATTCCTTTTTAACATTCTTTAACTGGCATAAAGCCTAGATGTAAGTTTCTGTCTATTATACACTGGAAACATCATCTCCGATCTGTAAGATAGAAGCGTTCTTGCTTTGTCGGTCAATACATTTATTTATTGGTCGAGAGAGGGAGATGTGATATTTTCATTATTTTCTGTATCGAAAGATATGATAATACACTCTGAAGGAATTGTTCATTAATAATACAAATCAACCTGACGATCCGTGATATCGGTGAAACATATGTAGTTGATAGGGTGTTATTAATAATAGAATGATTCCTTTTTAACATTCTTTAATTGGCATAAAGCCTAGATGTAAGTTTCTGTCTATTATACACTGGAAACATAGTCTCCGATCTGTAAGATAGAAGCGTTCTTGCTTTGTCGGTCAATACATTTATGTATTGGTCGAGAGAGGGAGATATGATATTATTCATTATTTTCTGTATCGAAAGATATGATAAACACTCTGAAGGAATTGTTCATTAATAACACAAATCAACCTGACGATCCGTGAATATCGGTGAAACATATGTAGTTGATAGGGTGTTATTAATAATAGAATGATTCCTTTTTAACATTCTTTAATTGGCATAAAGCCTAGATGTAAGTTTCTGTCTATTATACACTGGAAACATAGTCTCCGATCTGTAAGATAGAAGCGTTCTTGCTTTGTCGGTCAATACATTTATGTATTGGTCGAGAGGGAGATATGATATTATTCATTATTTTCTGTATCGAAAGATATGATAATACACTCTGAAGGAATTGTTCATTAATAACACAAATCAACCTGACGATCCGTGAATCGGTGAAACATATGTAGTTGATAGGGTGTTATTAATAATAGAATGATTCCTTTTTAACATTCTTTAATTGGCATAAAGCCTAGATGTAAGTTTCTGTCTATTATACACTGGAAACATAGTCTCCGATCTGTAAGATAGAAGCGTTCTTGCTTTGTCGGTCAATACATTTATGTATTGGTCGAGAGGGAGATATGATATTATTCATTATTTTCTGTATCGAAAGATATGATAAATACTCTGAAGGAATTGTTCATTAATAACACAAATCAACCTGACGATCCGTGAATCGGTGAAACATATGTAGTTGATAGGGTGTTATTAATAATAGAATGATTCCTTTTTAACATTGCCTCATATATATAACAAGTTTCCAATTCCAGTAGAAAAGAAAACTAATTAGCGTTAAGTGCACAATATACCGCACAAGCCCGAACTTAAAAAAATACATTTTCATAAATTTACTGTTTCTTAAAGCCATAACTAACTTATTTTGTTTTTGTGTACAATAAAACCCATTAATATTAATTGCTTCCAATATGCAATCAATAATAAGTCGGGTGAGATAAATCATCGTCTTGAACCGTTTACTCCCAAAAAGTCAACAACCAAGAAGATGAAAATATTTTCCATGTTGTTTATTTTCTTTTTCGCCTTTTCCCCCACACAAACTATTTGTAATTCAAAGTATGTCTGTTCTACACGCTTCAAAATAATTTCACGCATTTTCTTCTTTCACCCTTCACATCATCATTTTGATAAATTGCGTTTACAAATAGGGATTTTCACTGGAAACGAAATATTTTAATGTTCATTAATTAATCATATTACACGTTCGGGCGAAATGTTCGATCATTTATCAACTTTTCCGGGGCGTTAGTCGTTTAAGGTTGGCGATAAAAGGCGTTTTTATTAATAATCAACAACGTATACACACAATTCGGCCGGCCAGCAGACAATCTGGAACGAAGTTTCAGGAATGGTGTGGGATATGCGATTAAAATTCACGATAGGGTAGTTTGTTTCGTGAATATACATACAGGTGAGTATTTTTGCATATTTTAATTTATTATCGTTTTAATTAGATAAATGAAGTACCTTAGAAAACTTGTCTTGTGGGCAAAATTCTCTTACTACCGACACAATATTGAGTCTAATAGAAACTCTTTATGCCGTCACAACCAGAAAAGAGTATTATGAGCAAATTGTGCATATTGTTACAGACAAAAGAAAAGATATGATGTTGGATTTCCAGTTAAAGCGCACTATAGATAATTGATCCTAAGAAGCACCTTTTCTTGACTGACTAAATATTCTTAGTGCCATGCTTTGCTGTACGAATATGATCTTCTATTTCACGGATCGACTTTTCTATTGACGACAGCAGCTACTGCTCGTCTATTAACTGGGGTGACTCTGACGATTAGTACCAACAGTGCTTGTTACGTTTCAGCTATGATAACATTGTCTCTCATCGTATGGCGTTCTGCTGATGTTACTAATGCTTTGCTAATGTTATTTTCATCTCGTCTGTTAATATTGTTCGGTCTCTTCTTTATTTTGATAGCTTCTCGCATACCTCAGATCTTGCAATTTTAGCTTGTAGCTATAGCGTGTCGCGCTAATGACGATGTTGTGAATGATGGAAGGACTGCGTTTATATATTTTCCTATTCGTTTATACTACTGTCGGCTTTCAAATGGAATTTCATAAACACTTTGATTCTCCAAATTAACTGTTTCTGGGAGTCGTTTATTTTTCTTACGGGTTTGAATATTGTTTTAATGTTGTGTTGATCCTGTTGGTAGAGCCTTTCAAGAGTCTGCCGTTAGAATAAAAAATAGTCAATGGAAATATTGCGGAATTTACCAAGAATCTGTAGTTATTTTATGAAGTTCCTTTTTAACCAATATTTCGTGTTAATATTTGCACACTTCATCAATGCCAAAAAAAATACTCCAAATTACAAAAATTGGAAAAAATTTTCGAACGTAAAGTGGAATCATATGTAGTTCTACATTAAACGAAATATTTGAAACCATACAATAAAGCTAATGACGTAATATAGATTTTGAAAAAAATGATCAAACGAAGATATAAATTTGATGTAGTCGTTACATATTTTTTATAAAAAGGGAATATAAACAGTATTATATTTTCTTGCTTACCATTGATTGATTTTTAAATTGCTAGTTAAATTGGTTAAATATTTTTTATCACAAACGACTATAATCCTTAAAACTTATATAATTAAGAATACTTGTACCTACCGAGTTTTATTTAAGGCAGGCAATTAAGGAATTAAAAATATTGAATTATATTTAAGTATGTATAGTTTCTTTGGATTTATATAATAGAAACATTCTTTCTACTCTTTTCCGTTTCCCAATTTTCTTTTGATGTACGATGATTTTAATTTAAAATGTTAGTTTCAATTCATTTTTGATGAATTTGTAAGCTTCTGGTTTGCGGATTTGCACTAAATTACTTACAATTATAGGTATTGTTATAGTATGAATTTTTTGTATATAAGAATCTCTTAAGTAAAACTAAAAAAGCTGTTTCAAAAATAAAAATATAATAACGTTCTGAAATATATAGTTTCCAAATCTGCTTTAAAGAAAACTATTTTATATCAATATGACCATATGTATGTACGTACGTATGTACGTGTATGTATATTACCAATGTCGATTGATTATTCATTTTTATACGGTTGAACGACTTATATTCATATTTAGGGTAATAGACGTACACGAGTTGTGTTATCTGCATGTTATGTATTTTAAATCCATATACATATAATTTATACTTATTATAATCTTTCACCATTAATTGATTTTAAATTACCACAATTTATATTAATAAAATCAGAATGTACATACATATCAGATTGTGAAAGAGGAAGTAAGTGGAAATTTACTGTTACACCTAACTACATTACCTACAACATAACCGAATATATATCGTTTGGGATTAGAGAGAACCCCAAAAGGTTCGCCGCGTTTCGGAATATTTGATTTAAAATGTCTCCCACTTGCGTATGTAATAGGTACTAATGTGATTACATGGCTTATATTGCCCAAGCATTCCCCTGCGTATACGTTTAATGTTACAGGATGTACATATAACTTTATTTGAGGCCTTTCGATTATTATGATCGTATCGGACTCGGAATTGATTCGTCAAAATTAGGTTAGGTTATGAACTATATGGTACGTTATAACGACATCATAGAGAATTATATACCTACATTTTGAGAGCAGAATTCATAATGGAATAATTTGAATGCTTGTTTAGCGCTGCGGACGGCAAAAGGACGCGTACATTTGATTTTACGATTTTTGAGGATATGCTTTTAAAATTCCAATTTCGTCGAATTAATACGAGGAGATATCCTCTTTAAACTGATTACAGTTGACTGAACGATTTTTCTTTTATGGTACTTGTAAATGTTTAATAATAAAACACAGAATCTGGGCTCTTAGTAAATTAATAAAAGTACATTTCCCCTTTAATATAGCTGATTGTTATAATTATTAGTAATCGGAACCGTTGAGTTAAATGGCAGGATTATTCAAAGATTTTATATGAACTTGTTGCTGGAAAGCTATTGAAAATATATATAAAATTACATTAAGCCTCTTCTCAATTATAAGGCACAAAACTATTAAAAAAACGATAAAGACAACACTGGACTATACAATTGATCGTAACAAGTAAATTTCAGTATTAACTTTCAAATAATGTTGTTATTTATATGGGTTTTTGAAGTGTAGTCGAGCGAGAAAATATAAACATGAACACGTGTTCAAAAGGTAAGAAATATTTGAGATTTTTTTCAGAAGCGTAGGTATGAGAGTACGTACAGATTTACGTAATATTTTAATTTTCATGTATATACACGTATGTATATATGTATGTAAAAGGTATTTATGTGTGAGCAAGACTATTATTACTCGCATATAGTACATTATTTTAATATAGTGTACACATTAACATTGTACTCATTGCATTTTCATTGTCTATTTTCCTGTATATCATTTAACTCTACGATCCCGGTTTTGTAATAATAATTACAATATATAAAAAACAACAAAAATAGAAGGCAATACATTATAAAAGATGCAGTATACTATATATGTACGCTAACACAAAAGACAATCCCAAGGTATGTACCATGGTAAATATTTTCTTTTTATTTTTTTCATTCAAATGCTGAAAGCCAATTTTCTTTTTAATAGAAGTTTGATTAGTTTTATATGCCCTCGAATCTATACTGTTCGACGCTCTTTCCTAATAAGCCAATAGATGTGTCCAGTAAAAATAAATTTTTGTTTTACATAATCGTACCTCGCTCAAAAATGGATCTTCTTCCTTTCACCTTATATTTCTTCTTTATCTGAATATTGCTCGTTAAAATTTACTCCCATATGCTTAAAGGTCTACATGGTGAGTTGTTATATACCTGTACTTATTTTAATTCATCTAAGTAACCCATTTGTACTTCTCGTAGTTTTCTTATCATATAGTTTAGATCTTCTTAACACTTTGCAAGTTTTTCTTTGCCTTTCGTGAGAATATTTTGCGTATTTGATCTTAGCATATTTTCAACAGTTTAATAAGCAGATATTATCTCTTGATATGCCAAATAATTCTTTAAATATGTATTAGTTTTTATTAGTACTGCATTTGTTTGCAGTATAGTTGAAAAGCCTGAATCAATGTTGCTCTTGTGCGGAGTTTCACCATCACCTCACAATTACGATATTGGGAAGTTGCCATATGCTTTCTCCAAATTTATAAAAGTTTAACGTGTCTGTCTATTTCCTTGGGTTTTTTTTTTGTAATTTTTTCATACTACTAAATTAATAATTGTTAAAGGCTATGGTTTTGAATTTCGTAATAGATATTTGTCATTATCATCACATTTTACCTAACATATCAATACTATACATGGTGATTCAAATAGGTGGATTTGCAAAGCTAGGCGATACGTAAACCGCATCTGTCAGGAATCACCGCAGGAAAAAATTTCAGAATATAAGATGGAGAGAACACGGTGACAAGAACTAAAGTACCAGAAACAGCCATTAAGGGATTTATTAAGGAAATCTTGAATATTTAAGTGCTAATGGAATAGAGCTCCGTCCTGCTGGAAAATGTAACTTTCCTAATCTTAATTAATTTGAGGAACAAAGCAGTTTTGCAACATAATAAGATGTTTTCATAAAAAAGGAAAGATCTGTAAATTCTTGTTAGTGATGTTGCACATATTGTAACCCCCGTATGCGAACATCGTGACTCTGACTTTCTTATTTGGGTGAAGTATCGTTTCATCGCTAAAAATAACACCAGGCAGAATGATTCATCTTTCATGTTTCGGAGGATACGGTCACAAATTTCCGCATGTTTTGCATTACCGTTTGTACGAATAGTCTGTACAAATTGTTCATTCCAACGATAATGCTCTTCTTCATTGGATGTTCAATATTAAACATACGGTGAAATACAGGCTCCCCAATGCAAAAATCTTGTTTATAATTGACGCTACTGTGCAGCAAGGTATTATTTGGAAAGAAAAATATTCTTTTATTGGAAAGAAGAAAGGTTAATAAGAAATATTAAAAAAGGCTCAAATATTTTTGTTAATATAATGTCCAATTGATATATTTTCAAAATGTAATTTCTACATAAACCTCATCATTCCTACTTTTCATAAACGACTTGTTACTTAGTCTGCCTTCTCCTGCCTTGCGTTATACTGATAACATAAAGATTTTTAATGCTGTTAATCGTCATTGTTTGAACATTGATAAATGTTTTGTTGTCATTTACCCGCAATTTCACTACTTTCCCTTTCTCATATTCTATAGATGGACACATTCTTATGAAAGTCGACTCTATCAAAGACCACGATATTTTGATTGATCGTTAATGAATATTTACTTACATATTGAAATTTAATAATATTGGCTTAATGAAATTACTTTTCTTTGCGTTGGTCGTTAGTAAGCAGAAACATGGGTTAACTGTTTGGAATCTTTTTAAATCTTTTGGCGTATATCTTGAGCGCGACATCGACTACAATCTTTTGTTAGAGGAGCATAGTGTCAAATTAGTAGAAGAACGCAGATTCTTGCATAGCGCTCATTTTCTATATAAATTGATGAATGGCCGTATTGACTATCTAGATCTTCTGTTTAAATTAAATTTTTTTGTTCCGCGCTCCTCTAAAAATGCACCCACGTTTATGTACTGTATGTAGAGGACTAATTTTTTTTTGGAAAGCTTCTTCGATTTATATGTCCAAGACTTCTACAGTATTTATAATGATATTTTTGTGGGTAGTGTTAACTTACAACTTTCATTTATTTCAACTGTCTTTAATTTCAAATGTTGGCCGTAACTGCGCCTAACATGGTGTCATTTTGAAGTTCCAATTCTTGACGACGCTTTCAAGTATTTCAAGTGGTATTTGGCTTCCAATTGCGCAGTCGTAACTGGCATATCTATGTAAACTTTGGACTTTACGCAATCCTAAAGGAAAAAGTCTAAAGATGTGACATCATATGATGTAGGCTGCCATTGTAGAGATTCATTACTTTAAATTAAATGTTCATCAAATTGTTCTCAAAATAAAGCCATACTTTCACGGTCTGTGTGGCAAGTAGCGCCGTCTTGCTGGAACCAAATCTTGTCGAGATGCCATTTACAGTTACGTTGCGGCCGTGTTCGTTTTTGAAGAAATGAGGGCCGATGATTTGATTTGATCGTGGTTTGGTCTAGATGAAATGGCAGCTCTTGAATCTCTTCGGGTTGATCTTCACCCCTAATTTGGCAATTATGCTTACTGACGTAACCATTAAGCCAGAAATGGGCCTCATCGCGGAACAAAAGTTTGGTCGAAAACAGTGGATCTTTTTCAAGCTTTTCAAGAGCTTAAGACTGAAACGGTGACGATTAGAAAGGTCGGCGGCTTTCATTTCTTGAACGAGTTGCATTTTGTATGTTTTTAAACCAAGATCCTTACGTAAAATACGCCAAGCTGTGGCATAGGACAAGCCAAGCTGTTGAGATCTATGTCGAATCGATTCTTCACGGTCATCGTGTACATTCTCAGTTTCCATCGCTATATTTTCTTTACTATTTGCTGGATGTAGTCTATTTGGTCGCGTATTATCCAATAATGAAAACTGCGTTTCAAATTTTTCTCCGTTATAGCGAATTGTGCGTTCGGTGGGCCGACAATGTAGACCATAAGTTCTCGTGGAACGCTGATTTCGTAATACAGCTGAATAATTTGTAGACGCTGTGCCGGGCTGAGTTTTTCCATAATAAAATGTCACACAATACTTGACTAAAATAGCATGAAAGTTTGAGACGACTCACGCTTTATCTGTCCTAAAGGCGCTATTGAAAAAAGTACATCATAATGAATCACCCATTATAATTGCCAAATAATCTATTACTAAGTATAAGAATAAATACTATACAAACTTACTCAAAATATTAAAACGTCGGAAAAAAACCAAGAATAAATAGATTTCCTCCAATTCTTCAAATAAAATTGCTTGTATTTACTTTCTATTTCAATAGAAAAATTTCTCATAGCGTTGAATAGGCTTTTTTGTAGTAAAAATAGTCCGTAACCTGTTATGAAGTGAAACATTGATTTATAAATGGAAACAAAATAGGAAATTAAGTTTCTATGTAAATTATAAGCCTCTTTATTTTTGAATTATATCACTGTCTTTTAGTATTGATATTTTAATTTAGAAAAAAATTTAGGAAAATGTTACTAAATTGGTCGTCTATTGAAAATAATAGAAGTTATCTATTAAAAACTTTGCTAATTAACATTAGAAATTTAATTACAGATAATTTAAAACATTATAAGCGTTACAAAGAAATTCAAGTAGTGAATCAATTTCTAGGTCTAAGCATACTTGTATATCATTTAAAGATAGTCAAAAGCGAGTGCAAACTTTACCCCATTTCCATTTCTCTCTGACCAAAACTTAGTCATTTCCTCACACTCCGTTCACTGCTCGTAATGTTGCGATCACTAGCATTGACATGAATGTAATCTTACGTTGCAAAGATCGTTTCAATTATCGAAATGTATTCTTCAAACTTTTCCTTGGAAGTTGGACGTTCCGGATAAAAGTACGGACCCAGACGAGATTCATGCCTACTGCTCCATTCTTGCAACCGACTGCTACACCAAGAGTTCAGAACTAACTAAACTATTACGAACTTGCTTATCACAAATTATTTCAAGTAGGAATTAATGTATTGACTGCAAGTTTTAAAGTTTGTTCGGTTTTTGAGTAGATTTAAAGTTTAGAGTTTGTTTGTAATGTACATACTCAAAAAATTACAAAAAATACTTTTGTGTTCATATATCTGAAAACTAGTATTCCATTTTGCGAGCTTATAGAAACAGACGACGAAAAAAGTAAAAAGTGCTTAACTTTAATGGCAACATTAATATAATTACTTATTAATCTAATAGTATTGAAATGAACGCAATATAAAAGTGCAATTGGGGTATAGTATGTTACTTAATTAGTTAAGAACGGTTCTTATTCAAAAAGTTGATTATCGAGGTCGTTACTTTGAGAAATTCCATTATACCATTAATAAGAAAACACTAAGGAATAAATAAAACACTATTCACACTATAGTTCTTATCCAAACCGCTGAAACACAATGTTATTTCAATACTTTATTACGAAATCGCAGAATTATGGGCAAATCGAATTAGAAATAGTAAAATGTAAAGTGAAGTTCTAGGAATAAGTCTATCTTTAATGAATAGAATACTGAATATGATAAAAGCATCAGAATATTGGTAAATGCCGATAATTGTGCTAATTTACAAGAAATAAAGGAATAACATACTTTTAAGTATGGTAGCAAAACTATATACGAGAATATTGAAATACTGTTGAGAATATATTTAAAAGCGATTGGAAGATAATAAGTACAGAATGCAATTTCCTTTCTTCGTCTTAATAGATGATATTAATATAAATATATTGCATAAGAGAGACACATTACTGAGTAAAAGAAATAGTTTTTTTTGTTTGTTAACCAAGTTTATTACAATCTGTCCTGTTACAGGCACTTAGGAATTTGTATGACATACTTTGACAATATAAAAGAAATAGTAAAATTAGATTTTCATACACATAAATTATGAATTTGAGATCAACCCTAGATGGTATACAAAAGGAGAGACATATATGGAATGATATTCAAATCTACTAAGGATCAGTAGAAAAATGCAAGAAATCGCATGAAAGACAATGGAAAAAATGCTTCAACCAACTAAACGAGTGAAGCAGAGATGTATATCGGGCAAAGAATGAACAAAAAGTTTAGGAAAATGCAGGTAAAAGAGTCGAAAATCATTATATTGTAAGAAAGGATATTAAATGGAAATGATAAAATGCAAAAAAGCGAGAACTACACAAATATGAGAATTAGCAAAGAGAAAACAAAAAGTCTGATCAACAGCAAGGAAATAAGGTAAGTGAAAAAGTAACATCAAAGAAAAACAGGAGAATATTCTTGGAAGCCGTGAAGAGGAGAAAAGCTAAGTAGAAAAAAGTGAAAGACGATTCGTAAGGAAATGGAGAAAAATATAGAGTAAGTTAAATACCTCAACTTCATATTGGAGGGTGTTGGAAATGTTATTCTTTGTTCTTCGAAATTTAAAGAATTATTTTGAAGCGATTTATCAAAAAATACACTAATGAATTCTTTGTTTATTTAGTGAAAATCATCGACACATTATAGAAATTTTAGAAATCATCTAATTCTACTGATTGAAAACTTGTGTTCTTCATTGACTTCCAGGTGTTCCTGTGTTCCATATTCTCTTGGTTAAAGTTTCAAGACTGTTAATTATTCTTATCGGCTAATAAATCGTTTTTCTACTAATACATAAGTATATTTTAAAGGAGTAAAGCTACATATAGTTACTACGAAGAATGATCAATCAATCAATTATTAGAAAGGCCAATTTTATAAATTTAAAAAAGCTAAAAGAATTTATTATAAAAGCCTATCGTGACCATTTTGATCGCGTAGAAACTGGAAGTATTAACAGCAGAACGTGATTATGACAATGGTCACATATTAAAACTCAGAATAAGATTGCATTGGTAATAAAACAAAGTGTCAAAATCACCGAAATTAGAAATCTTAAATGTGTCAATAGACTTTAGTAGATTTATATTACTTGACATTGTTTAGTAATTTACATATTTTAGAAACTTGTAAATGAAATAAAATTTCGTTAGTTTTCCCTAAACTTTGTGGTAGTTTTGTCTAGAAAATATTCTTTCTAGCGTAAAATATTTTCTTCAATCTGATAGCAAAACACGATCGATTTAAAATAGGTATATTCGAAGATAAAAGTTCATAAAATAACTTTGTTTTAAACGTTTGTTCGTTTTAGACCAATTTTGATCCATATATCAAGCCTGTATGCAAACTTTACGCAAATATTTGTCCATTTATATCACATTTAGTTATAGGTTGAGGTTTGAAATATATTTTATATGTTCACGTACTTCATATATGTATTTGTGTGGGCGCATAAGTATGAGTGTATCTGTACAGCAAAGTGGTTTTTGGAATGTAATATCTTACCTCTGTGTCGATTCGTTTGTTTGTCGAACATGAGCATCGCATCCTCTATCTGTAAACAAGAGAAAATCGTTTTAGGAAAAGAACGAAAAGTTCGTCAGTTTAAGAAAAGGTCTGATGCTATTGTTTGCAATATTTTATATGATGTATATTTGACCCAGTATGTCTGCTATAGTCTAGAAACGTATTAATTTTATTTTGTAAAATGAAAAACATCAATTTAACCCTAGTAGTGTTTTTAGTTACAATAATATATTTTTGTAATTATATAAAATCATATATATTTGTATAAATTCGCACTAAAGCTATACGGGGGTTACGCTTTAATAAATTCTGAAAAAATTCCGAAAATATTACAGTACTTACTATTACAGTAGTATTAGTAAGTACTATAGTACGATATTGCTAAATGTACAATTCGGAACTGAACGAAGAATGTTACTATGTGTGTCAGTTGTATAAGTATATATACAGCTGCGAACAAATATTATCCGCGCCCCCTAAAACGGGTGTTTCACAAAACAGATAGTAGTTCCGAGGAGATGAGGGTTATCGGGAAAGTATGTACGTGTAACTGTTAATAACAGTATTTAAAGTAGAAAAAATGTACATTAGGTGGGCACAAAATTTCGAATTTTTATATTCCGACTTCAAAAATTATTTTAGAATACCATTTTTATTTTGCGAGTGTGTGTATACATGCACATACAAAAATATGCCAAAAAAGCCATCTGCGAGTTTACGAGGCCAGATAATTTCATTACATAAGCAAAGGTTATCAGATGCAAAAATTGTTAAGACAATGTAATGGTCGCGTCTGCAGTGGAAAAGAAAATTAACCGTTACCAAACGACTGGCGGGTTTCATAACTTACCTTAAAATGGCAGAAAACGTATTAGAACTGTTCGAGAAGATTGACTAATACAGCAGAATAGACACAAATGTGCTGTAGCGATTTCTACTGAACTCCATGGATAGTTAGAAGGCGGTTGGTTGGAGCGAATTTACTTGCTCGGAAATCGCGATGTAAGACTTTGCTCACCAAGTTGCACCATAAGCAGCGCCTTTACGTGGGCAAAAGGTATTGACACTAGAATATGGATTACTGGGAAAAAGTAATTTGGTCCGATAAATCTAATCTACGTAAGTACTTAAAAATATCCCAAAATTCTTGTAATGAACACAAGAGGACTTAGAGTCGTTATTCTGTCACCAACATGGAAATATTAAAAATCTAAAGCTCTTCGTTTATTGACTGCAGATATACGGTCCTTTTGGAGTCAGCTATGTTCGTCGGAGGTTAGGGGAGGCATTTCTACCTGAATATATTTAACCCATTGTCATACACGGTCGCGGACGCATCATGGTTTAGGTGTGTATGGCTGCACAGCGAGAGAAGGCGGAGAAGTGCATTTGTATGAGGGGCGCATGAATGAGGTATGCTATATCGACATATTGAAAGAGATGCTTGAAGCATTTGTTGTTTAATTTCACGATATAGATTCAGGCGATTATTATAGTTTCAACAGGATAACGCTTCTTATCACAAAGCTCGACCTGTAATTCAGATGGATCAAGTGAAGTATTTGAATTAGTCCATACAATTCCTTAACCTCTCACCCAAAAGAATTAATGCATATTTTAAAGAAAATGATTCGTAAATGCAATCACAGTTCCAAAGAAGCCCTCAAATAGACAGTTTCAGAAATGAACGTTTATTTCACCAGAAACTTTTTACAAATTTATGCCTCAAAGAAGGCTGGAGGAGGTAGCATTACATATTAAATTACTTAACAAACAAAGGTTATGTAATTTATTTTTATTTTAAGTACCCTGTTTTATAAATCCGTTTGCAAAAGATCACCAATGACATTGTGAAATGATATATCAACCAGGGCAGTTGTGAAAATTCCTATTAAAGTGATTCTCTGTTCTGAAAGCCCTATGTAATTGAAATAAAACACAAATGTTTTAAACAATTTTATTTTGAACAACCAATTGTTCGGTATGTGGAGATACATGTGCATATAATTCTACAAGTATAAATAAATCTGTTGAAATACTAAATAGAAAATAACTTGCTTCGCGTATCAACGCATCGTAACACTCATGCACCTCCAATAGAGCGAAAATGTTTGACATTGCCAACCTTGCACCTATTGGGGAAGCGCCCTGCAACTACCTGGCAGCACCAGTGACGAAGCCGGTGTAGAATGTGTACGCGACGACAAAAACTGCCGCCGTGCGTTAATTTACGTATAATATAAAATAAGAGAAATAAATATAATTATTATATAAAATACAGCATAAAACCCATAAAAAATAATATTCTTAACACAAAATAATAATAAACATAAAACGCACAGTATACGTACATAACATATGTATATCCCAAATAAAAATAAAACATTTTAGTTTAAATTCTGTCTAGTCTAAGAGTTCCATTATAAAATTTCCTTACATAATTTGTAAACAGATTTCATTTCGAATAAATTTCCGAATTTAACATGTTTTATACCTATCGAAGAGTGAAGCAACGAAAAAAAAATACAAATAGTGCGGTAATAAAACTGAACAATAATTGTGGTCGAATATTCGTGGGATAGAGAAACGAAACACGCCGGATGAAAGATGAAGCGGCGGTAATGGAATATTTAATAGCCTTTCTACATTGCATTTGCATTGGTGTTTATTTGCGGTCGTAATAAATTACGAAATTTTATGCCACACTAAATCCGACATCGTTAATAACGAGTACGATTGTCATGTTTTTGGATAGCATTTATAACATGTAAACGAATTTGTCCATAATGCTTATTTTATATGGATAGAGTAACATACTATAACGTAAACTGTAGATAAAATCGCCAACTGAAAAGACATCTTTTAAATGTTTTATTGGCAAAGACTACTAACTACTTTTAATACTTCTACGCTAATTTTCAGAACCGTAGCTGTGGGATATTTCGGATTATGTATAAATATATTTATCGTTTTAGGAATTCCGGTTGTCCAAATAAAATATTGGTTTTTCAAAAATATAGAAGAGAAATTTGAAGTATAAATGAACCAATTGAACTGTTATGAAATACTCAGTCAAATATTTACTTACTCATATTTAAGCTACGTAAGGTGAGTACAAGGAAAATTAAATGTACAACGTTCATATTAGATGAAAATGTTCCATTTCTAAATAATTGAAAATACTCCAACGGATCGTTTTGACTAGATTTTAGTTACCTCTGTATAAAAGCCAGATAGAAAATTTCGCAACAGAGACAAGTACTTGATAATAAGGCTCCGAATATGCAGATTAAAAGTTAACAATACTATAGTATTAAGCATACTTTTGTCATAGAAAAGTTGAAAACTTATATAAATGAAGTAGTTCTTGAACATTTTCATAGAAGCGAGTTTTTAAGTCAAATAATTTTAGCGTTTTGCAATATAATTTCCATCAGCTAAAATATAACTGGTCGTTCTTCGACTTCTGCAAATACGTAGAAAACTCTTCTTTTGGAAATTCGTCAAAATTTAACTGAAAGTCAGGAATAATCGCACTGGCGTCAGATCTCTTACCACGTATCAAAATTTTAACCAATCGAATTTTTTAAAAATAATTCCAGTATATCCGTACGTCTTTTATCGAACAAATATGAAATCTATCAACTGGAGGGCTTCCTAACATGGAGATATTTGTAAAAAAAACGATATCTACTTCGTATGTTCCAATGCTTAATATTTTTGTATCTCTGTGTGCGTGATATTCCGATTCCCTTCATTAGCTTCACTGTTACAATATTTTGAGTACAAGCAGCTATTACAAGTCGTCCGTGTCTGCGTTCGTCTTCTAGTGTAAAATTTATAGGTACAATTTCGCTAAACCAACAACAAACTGTAGCTCTGTACGATATATTTATATGTACAGTCACATATCAAAAAAGGGTGTCTGTCTGTTCTCTAATCAAAGTATTAACGTCAATTTGATCAATTATAAAAACCAAAATTAGACGTAGAACTAGCAATATCACACTGTGTGTGTCTATATATAGCTTATGAGACTTGCACATTATAATAGATACATAGATCCATAATGCATATTTGGGCTCTGGGCCTTGTCTATTCGTCAGGGCTTTCAAAGTTATGCAGATTATTCTGTAATATAAATGGTTCTTAGTGGATAAATTAAATCTTGTGCCGTGGCTGCTCGGTAACCAATTGGGATTATTCTTCAAATGCTATTTGAAATACACTAAGAGCATGATATACAAAACAGTTGCTTACTGCTGCTGTGTCCGTATATATGTACGTCGCGCTTTAACTCCACACCAGGAGTAAAAATAATAAATTAATAAGTTAATAAATGAAGCCTGTAGAACAGGTAGTAGAATATTGGGCGATCTTTGTTCTAATTTGGTACATAGACTTCCGCGGTCGTGGTCCATGCTATCTGCTTCTGGGTTTCCGGGCTGGAACCGCGTCACTAGTATATCTGCCGACGTTTCGTACCCATTTGTATGGGACATCTTCTGGGCTGAACTACTGCACTGAAACAGCAAATTAGATAACTACTGCACTGAAACAGAAACAAGTTAAGAAAGAAGCAAAATAGGAAACAATAGAGAAGGATCATTGCCTAGACAATTAATACTAATTTAATATAATAGAAGATGTAGCGGGATAAGTGATTAAGTAAAATAATGTCGTAAAAAAAATGAAGAGGATAAAAAGGTGCTAATGGTAAACATCGCAAGATGTGATAATACATAGAATTAAATATTAAAGAACAGAGAAACTAAACACCAAAAATAATCTACGGCCAAATTATACAAGTTCTAGAAAAGAAACGGAGTTAAATATGCAAAGTTGTTTGGTACGTAACGGATTTTTTATTCTATATCAAATATTTAAGTCGTATTTTGAATAAACATTAATTACATATTTTGTACATTATCTGTAAGCAAACCTCTAAAATTTAATTGATTTCTAATAATCCCAGTTTCTAGTCTTTATGAACTTTGTATATGACATGATAAATATTATATCGATTAATGTATAAATAATAAAAAAAGAAGCAATTCTAAATATGTATTTTGATTTATATACAATCGCGAAGTTTCGCCGATATTGACCGAAAAGTTGAAAGCAATTTTCTTTCTATTACGGCCATTATACGTCAGTATGTGATTCAAGTGAGCAAACAGACTCGAGAGCGAAAAGTTAGTAAGAGACCGCACTCGTGAAAAGTGTTAAGAAGAAGAAGTAAGAATTTCTAAAGTTCTTGCTGCTTCTCCGAATTACCTGCCAGTGCAAAGGGGTTTGGTAATTTATCAGCAAAGCTCCGTCTTATAGGAAGGGTAGCGCTTGGGATAGCAGGTACGCAAGTGGAGATGAAGTCAACCGGAAAATAGCCCAGACCTCGGATGCATATAGAAGAACTGAGATATATAGGTGGTGATAGATTATCCAAATAAGCAAAAAAAGCGGGAAATGCCTAGCAACTGTTCGCAGATCAATTTTGGCGTTCGAAAATTGTCGCAATTTCGATTTGGAATTTCCTCTTCTGATAGAAATTTATCAGTTTTAAATTTAATAAATACTGTTTGTTAATCTTCGAAGGAACATGTATATAATAGTACATTTAAACTTGTCTATATTTTCATATTTCACTTAGTGTTATTTATTTTCATATTTTTAAATTAGTGTTTTCGATAGTCAATTAAATCTCAATTTCTTTTTGGATTTACGTACATGTATATTTTCTCACTATCATCAGCATTACCAATTTTTGAATATTTAGTTACATTTTTTTTCGTTGTAAGATGTTTCAATTTAATATACATACTTTAACATTAAATTTTTATATTTCAAATAAGTATATATAACATAAATAAGCATTAAGACAATTTCCAGAACAAAAGAAAAAGAAATGGTGTTTATATGATAGTCCATCCCCTCATGAATAGATGGCAGATATAATGTGTTTTCGTAGATACTTGCACTTAGTGTGCTAACGTTAGTATGCCTGTCCGGTAACTAGCGATATAAGATATAAATCATTTACGACTAAGAAATATTGGGTCTGGGAAAAAGTTCGTGGCGTTTTTCCCGATAGATGGCATTGGTTGCCGATAACTAAAGAACAACAAGTCACAGCGACACCACCGAGGGCTCGTTTTTTAGATGACCTTCCGAACGTTAGTTTGAGCGTAGAAACATTGTAATCGGTGCAGTGGTTGGAAAGTTATTCGCACTTGAAAATGGAGAAGAATAATGAGAAATTTCGCTATATTCTGCAATATTATTATGATAAGGGGAAGAACGCTGCGCAGGCTTGTGATAAAATTTGTGCTGTGTACGGTGAAGGTACTTTATCGAAATCTGTTGCGCGGAAATGGTTCGCTCGCTTTCGTTCTGGAAATTTCAATGTGAAAGATGAGTCACGCTCCGGTCGTCCAATCACTGAAAAATCTAATGAAATTCTAAAAAGTCTAACAAGATAAGCATATCAGCAGTGTCGATATTGGCATGGAGCTAGGCACATGTTTTGAACATTTACACAAAGCTGGTTACAAAAAAAAGCTTGACGTATGGGTTCCTCATGAGTTGAGCGTGAAAAACATTGGACCGAATTAACATCTGCGAGGCGCTTCTGAAACGGAATGAAATCGAGCCGTTTCTGAAACGTTTAATAACCGAAGATGAAAAATGGATTACGTACGATAATCGGAAGCGTAAAAGATCGTGGATAAAGGATGGTGAGCCGTCACAAGCGTTCGCTAAGCCAACATTGACGCCAAAAAAAG
The DNA here is from genome assembly GCA_031893035.1 of Dermolepida albohirtum. NCBI lineage: Eukaryota > Metazoa > Arthropoda > Insecta > Coleoptera > Scarabaeidae > Dermolepida > Dermolepida albohirtum. Next base: position 45,973 of record JAVIWB010004820.1, on the reverse strand, counting down.
TGATGCTGTGTGTATGGTGGGACTGGAGGGGAATCGTCCACTACGAGCTACTTCCAACTGGTCAGACGATTGATTCTCAACTCTACTGTGCACAACTAGAGAGATTACGCCAGGCGATTGAAAGAAAACGGCCCGAATTGATTAATAGGAAAGGTGTTGTCTTCCATCATGACAACGCCCGACCACACACTTCTTTGATGACCCGTCAAAAATTGAGAGAGTTTGGTTGGGAAGTTTTGATGCACCCACCTTACAGTCCGGATATAGCACCCTCTGACTATCATCTGTTTCGATCTCTGCAGAACTCTCTCAATGGAATTAAGTTGGTTTCAAAAGAAGCCTGTGAAAACTACTTGATTCACCAGAAACCACAGAAGTTTTTCACCGAATCATGGATCTACCAAAAAAATGGCGAAACATTGTCGATAATAATGGAGCATATTCAGTTTAAATGAATTCGTCCACGCGCCATGCGGGGACCAGTTGAATTTTACTGAAAAAACGCCACGAACTTTTTCCCAGACCCAATATAATGCAGCCCTGTTGTAACTGAAAGTGTGGCTTAACTTTAAATTTAAAATTCTTAACATACACTTTGGCCTAATAATTTATGGCCTATGCTAATCGCCAATGTACCGACATACAAACGAGACGTTCTACTTTATCGGTCCGACTTCACAATCAATTACAATTGACAGACTTAATGTAATAAGCACTATGTGTCTGCATGACTATGTTACTCATTTACAAATAAAATGAAATAAAACAACATTGATGCTAAATATTAAAGGCAATTGTACGAAAATAACCAAAGTAAAATATATTCTCGAAGCAAAGTATATGCACAACATTATTGATATGTAAAATTAATGAAAACGACAAAGAATGGAGCGTGTTTAGAAACAAAACGAGCAAGAATATGCCTTGCCGGAGTAAGGAAATATGTAAATGTCTTTAACAAAATTATATGAATTGTGGGTGTCGCGATCAAGTGAATAACTAATTAATTAATTGAGGGAAAAATACAGGATTACCACGCAAATATTATTTTGTGTATGAAGCGAAAAAAAAGTAGATTGACTCTATGCCCGATTTGCACGCAACTCCTAGAACGGCGGCGGTCCAGCAATCAAAAGGGTTCGTGCAAAAAAAGCAGAAGTTGTTTGGTGACGATCATGGCCCTGATGAGTCCTCTCCCATGATCCCGAACAGACTGACGATGCAGCGACTGGCGGCAAGATAAAAAAAGAGTCATGTGCTTCGTGATTACGTGCCTTAATGAAGAGGTCGAATTTCGCTACTGTTAAGACGACCAAGAAGATTCTTCTCACCGAGGAGCGCGAGCTGGCCGAGTTTACCTAGTCAGTCTAATTCCATCTTTGCAAGGACAATAAGAACCTATCCAGCTCAAGAGAGAAGTTTACCACTATAAATTTATGACTGGCGCTAATACATTACTTTCTTCCTTGGATAACTTTGTTTAAGCATAGACTGACATTATGCGAACAGATCAAAATTAACTGTGTACGTTAAATATATTAAGTATTTAAAAACATTATTAAAGCTTGATTACATTTTTGTTATAGTGTGTATTTACATAAACTGAGGTAATTATACAATACTAAATTTTAAATATTATTTTTCTATTGATAGTTAAACTCTTAAGAATGTTGCTTTTGTTTCTTAGCCTATATGTATATATATATTTGTTCATACATGCATATTTGTATTTGTTGACACATTAAAATACTATAATACAATATATACGTATAATAGCAATCACGGACTAAATGATTAGTTTGAAATGTAACTCTCAAGTTAGCAATAGATATTCTAAATGCCTAACTCTGTACAAAAATATGCGAAGTTTGAGAATAAATTTAAAACGTTACAGATTTTTCGATATAATAAAGCCTAAAAAAATATATGTAATTCCAGTACGTGTGTGTGATAATTTATCACATTATAATTAAGAATGGCGAAATCTTAAAAATATGGAATTTAAACTGGATAAAGAAGCAGCGAATACTCACTCAGGCGATCATAATAAATTAAGTATTCAATCAAATACACATTGAATCCAGGCCGTTCCAGATGATGCGTATAGTAAATTTCGAAAGTTATCTCAAAGTTGCATCCAGTGGGAAGGGTTCGAAAGCTAATTAACAGTAAACAATGAACCCATACCATTATTATTCCTTTACTATTAAACAAAGTGGATATTCCTTTCACATAACTTTTCCTTTGTATGAGTATAGCCTTCATTGTTATTGTTAGAAAATCAAATTAATGGAATTTTGTTTCATCACAGTTTCAAATGCGAGGTTGATCTCCATCAATCAAATTAAATTGTCTGTTTTCCATTGTACTAATTCAAATAAAACGGTAGCGGCGTCCTATGAAAGACGGTGTCCGTATTTCTTTCTAAGTGTAAACTAATGTTAAGGCTAGTTGCAATAAATTTTATTTTTATACGACGAATATATCCATTATCCATATATCCATATAATTCATTTATTACAGGTAATAAATGGAATTAGTTTTATTCCAGGTATACAGTGCGAAGATTATTCTCATATAATAATATTTAGTACTACTAAATTTCAGCTTTCCTTAAAAATTCTTAAGATCTTTGTCTCTGTCTTTTATTGCAATATGGTGTAATTGAATGTACTGTCAACAAATGGAAAAATTGAATATGGAAAGTTTAATGATTACAAAGTTCCACCTTTTCTGCTCTCCTAGAATTGTTCAAATCCTAGCTATTCCATGTACCTATCATGCAAACATGTGGTTGGCTTTTTTGGGTTTTGAAATGTTCTCTCATTGGGTAAATAACATAGATCATGTCGTTATATAAAAGCTACTAAATAATTCATAGCTTCCGATATAATCATAGAATACCAAAATGTGGCAGAGTGCAGTTCAATTCTATAAACCGCGATTTATACAGTGGATGGGTTGATTCGTGACGAGGAGTTACCCATTCGAAGATAAACGAATGTTTCGTTTTTCTTAGATGAATACTCTTCCTAGCAGTCAAAGAGTAATTGCGTTTCATGGAGCTTTCATATTTTGCTGTCATATGTATTTTAAAGTTTATTAACAAGCTATTTTTAGAAAAATTTGATACATTATTGCTGAATGTTTATTCAGTTATTTGTATTTTCTCTTTCGAAAAATTATGGTTATTCTAATATGAGTATAGGTCACTATCTACTAATGCTCAATAGTTACAATTTTCTGGACTTATGGTTTGGCCAACAACTAGTATAAGAGCAAATTGGATTTTGGGCAAATAGGCTGAAAGTTTATCGAAAGCGCAAGGCAACTAGCAGAAAGTAGCGGATGGTCCTACAGGATAAAAAGAAATCTTGTTAGGTCAGATGGTATCATTTTACTTGTGTGATTAGAAAATACTACTACAAGACGCTATTTCTTAGAACGAAAGAAAAAACAATTGCTATCAATTAGAAATCGTTGGAATTGAACGACTTATTAACGAAATGTAGTTAAATTAATTAAATTGGAAGTAAATATTAATAACGCTTTTAATTTAATTAGTAATAGTCATTTGGATGTGGTAGTATCTGTAATTTCTTTTACAGTTTTTTGATAAAATTCTGCCTCAATCTATGCGATGTATTCGAGGGAATAGTATAAAATACAGGGTGTTTCAAAAAGAATATACGTATTTCGAATGCATATATTTATAAAACTTATGAAAGTTTACACACATATTTACGAACCTCTCAAGTTCAGATTACAGATGTTCAATATGTTCTCCATCAGCGACACGAACAATATCACATCGATACTAAAATTCCTCCCGTACTCAGGCAAGCATATCCTTCGTCACTGATGTTATGGCAGTACGGATCCGGTTCTTCAACTCTTCCAGGTTCTGTGGGAGTGGTGGTACATAAACGTTGTCTTTAACGAAACCCCACAGGAAGTAGTCGCAGGGTGTCAAATCCGGTGACCGTGGAGCCCAGCTGAGACATGCTAAGTCGCCAGCTCCTTGACGACCAATCTAACGGTTCGGTAGAGTTTCATTCAGATACTCACGCACTTGGCGACTCCAGTGAAGGGGTGCCCCCCGTCTTGTCGGAAAATAAAGTTGTCTTCGTGCAGTCTCGGAAACAACCAGTTTTGTAACATAGAGAGATACTGCCGACCGTTAACCGTGTTTCCATCGAAGAAGAATGGGCCGTAAACAGATGATTGGGATATCGCACAAAACACATTGATTTTAGGCGAATCTTGTACATGTTCAATGGCTGCATGTGGGTTCTGTAGACCCCAAATTCGAACACTGTGTTTGTTTACCAGACTACTAACACGGAAAGTCGCTTCATCACTGAACACGATGCGTTGTGCGAAAGTGTTATCATTGTCAATAGCATCATGAATCTCGTTACAAAATGCCACACGTTTCCGTTTGTCATCAGGACGCAGAGCTTGTAACAACTGTAATTTGTACGGCTTCATAACCAACCGACATCTCAAAACAAACCAAATTCTTGTTGTAGGCAGTTGTAACTCCTGACTGGCATGACGAGTTGATTTTGAAGGATTATGTTGGAAAGTATTTTGAATGCGTGAAACATTTTCTTCAGAAACACAGGGCGCCAGGACACTTTCCTTTACATACACATCCTGTATCTGCAAACTGTCGATACCATCTACGAATGTTCTACCCATTCGGAGGATCAATTTGGTAGCTCAACCGTCTTTGCACTGTAATCACGGAATTGCACTTCGCAAGCTCGAGACCACAAAATGATTTCTGCTGCGGAGTAGCCATTTTAAACATATGACGGTTACCAAGAAAAACAGAACACAACTGACATCTATCGGCTATTAAATAAACTAGACTATGTATTCGTTTCTTCGGCGAGCCGAGGCGCAGCGATCGATAGTTGAGCCGAAATAATACTTTGTAATACGTATATTCTTTTTGAAGCACGCTGTATATTAACATATTGGAAGAAGTTTAGGATTCTCAGCATTACAATTAATTATTAATGAGGAATATATAATTTTTCGTAAGACTTTGTCACCAGTCTTTTGAGGTAGATAACGACGATAATGTCCGCATATTGAAGTGCTTACCAGTTACTGAACTTGTGTAAATATGTCAATATATCTTGTAATTTGTATACCGCACGCAAGTAATTAAATACGTGTGTAATATAGTTATTGATTTTTCTATTTCTATTTTGCAGAAATGTAAACATAATCTAAATTAACAATATATTTACATTTTCGATGGAGATGTATTTGTTTTCAACAACTCGAAACAATTTCTCAAGCGGGACATACTATACATACACGCATATTAGTTTAACAAGAAACAGATGAATGAAGAGAATCTTGTCAAAACACACCTACTACACACATACATATATTCCAACAGACGGAGGAACTATTATCTTCTGAAGTTTTAATCTGAGACCATAAGAAGAAGAGCGAAACTTCATGGAACATGAAATGAAACTTGACACCTGCGTCATGCGGGTTTCTACAATGAGATTAACTCGTTTGATGACTACTCTTGTTCGTCTTAGCGATAGCAAAGGGGATCTAGACAATGTAAGCAAGAAAGCCTAACAGATATGAAGGAAAATAATAAGAGGGTATGTATGTAGTAGAAAAATATTATATGTAGACATAGCTGTTCCCAAACAGAATTATCTATTGAATACAGTAATGTTTGTTTACTTATTTATTTAATTGTACATTTGGTGTTATTAACAATTTGTTATAAAGTAGGTTCTGTAGATTAATATTAACTTTTACAAAAAAAATAATTGAAGAATAGCAATAAATACTGAGAAGTAATATTATAATGAAAAATGTTGAATAAATAGGAATTATGAGAAATATATACAGTTAGTATGCTAAAAGGCAATTTCACTATTACAAATACTAAAATATTTTCATTAATAACTTTACCTGAATTATAGTCGAAAAATAAGTTATTATAATATTAACTGCCTATACTACGTAGATCATTGTGATCGTAAAGGTAAAATAAAAAGAAAATAGGAAAATATAAAACAATTAATGGGGAAAACTTAATATTCTGTGGGAAAACTGTTTGAAAACGATACTTTATTATAACAGATTTTCCAATAGCGATATAACAATTTTGTCTTTTAATACGAATATATCCTTGAACGTTTTTCACAATCTGTTAACATGGAAACGTCAGTCAAGCTTAACATTTTTATCTTGGTGAAGTTTATGTACGAGCAACGTTTGGAAATTATTGAAAATTACTACCGCTATTCTGAGTCGGTGGTCGCAACTTTACGGGTACTTACTCCAATTTTCATCCCTGTGCCAGTGAGATAATGCACCGGTCGAAGTAAAGAAAATATCACAGCCGTAAGTGCTTCAATTAAAAATGAGCCAAATCAGTCGATTCCACACCGTTCACAGGTATTAGGAATCTCTCAAATCACGTTGTGGCGAATTTTGCGTGGCTTACGTCCTTACAAGATCAAGCTAACCTAAGAATGGAAGCTTGGTCATTTGAAGCGCCGAAACTTCTCCGATAGGGATCTGCTAAAGTTTGAACAAAATCCTAATTTTTATTGAAAAATCATCTTCAGCGATGAAGCTCATTTTTCGCTTAATAACTTTGTCAATAAGCAAAATATGCGTTATTGGACAGCAACAAATCCACATGTGCTTCAAGAGACTCCATTAGAAATTTGACTACGTAGTGTGGATATCATGCCGGAGGTGCGATTGGACCATATTTGTTCGTCGATTGCCATACTACGGTCAATGAAGTTCGCTATTGTGCCATATCGGAAGACTATTTTTGACCAGAATTGGATGGGCTTGACATCAGCGATATGTGGTTCTAACAAGATGGTGCCAGATGCTACACAGCTGGTCAAACAATTGATCTATTAAGGTGAAGTTTGATAACCGTGCAATCTCGTGAAATGATCCGGTCGAGTAGCCACCCCGTTCATGCGATTTAATACCGAATTTCTTTTTATGGGGTTATGTTAAGTTGTCGGTTTATACCAACAAGCCAACAACATTAAAGGAACTCAGTGACAATATTGACGGCGAAATTGCCAACGTTCTGATCGATATGTGTGAAAGAGTGGTGGAAGATTGGCTTAAAAGAATCGATCGTCGCAAACGTTCTCGCGGTGGTTATATGAACGAGATCGAATTCCATGGTTAAATGTAATGTGTGTATTGCACCTGGAATAAATTTCAGCCCAATATCTCAATTATTATGTTTTATTTAAATACAAAATTGTTATATTCATATTGAAAAACCTGATATAAGTAGAATGTCCGTTTTTCAAATTTTTGAAACTGTTAAGGAAAATAAGAGGAATACTTCAAAAATACTATGAACATTCTGTCACAAAACAGAAATATGCCAAATATGCATGTATTTTCGAAAGAATTATAGAAGTAAACTTATGAGTTAAAAGATTTTCAATATCTCAAATAAATAATTGAACATATGTATTTTTAAACGAGATGGAACATTTGGAACTATTCGTTTTTTCTTTCATCTCTGATTGGTTTCAAAAAAGTTGAATGTGGAGTAATAGCATGTTACCAAAATGGTGCGTACATAAATAGAATTTTTAATTATCATAATTTCAGACGTAATAATTCTGTGTTGATTACAATTATTTATACTACGCCAAAAACCAAATTGCTATTTTATAAGGTTACATAAATATAAGTTTATAAATGTCCGTTTTTCAAATTTTTTTCATTAAAAACAGCAGCAGTATTATTGTTGGAGCACTTAAAATAACGATACTGTTTAATACTGGAACCAAAGACCATTTGAGAGGTCTATTTCTCTTCATATTCGACAACATTAACAGAGGAAATGGCAATGAATGAATTTGGAGCACCAGCACAATGAGAAGGCTCATTGTATTATAATTACTATGCAATCAATAAAAGTTAGTGTTAAAGCAGCAAAAGAAGAAGCGAACAAACTTATGATCTCTCACTCACTCACTTTCTGTCTCTCTCTCTCTCTCTCTCTCTGTGTGTGTGTGTGCATGTGTGTATGCAAATAAAGTAGTTAGATATACATATATACTCACTGAAAGGAAACAAATTAGGCATAAAAATCAACGAAACTAATGAAAGTTGGAAAAAGGAGCTAAAGAAAGTCAAATAATCAATTTAGGAAGTTGTACAATTGAAGAGGTAAATAGGTTCAAATATTTAGAAATATATCAAAGAAATAAAGGAAAAGTAACTAAGGCAAATGAAGCTTTTCATGATGGAAAAGAACTTTTCGAAAATAAAAATCATTCTAAGAAAATCAAGAAATATAGCTAACCAAAATATGTGATAACATCTGCAATAATGTATTCAACAGAAACAACCACAATTACCAAAAAATAAGAATATTAGAACGAAAAATATTATGAACAATAATAGGACCAGTAAAACTTGTTAGGGGTGAATTTAGACGCAGAACAAATAATAAATTACAACAAGAAACAAAAAGAGAAAGTATAATGAATAAAATAAAGCAGCAGAAAATAAAGTGGTTGAAGCACTTAAGTTACTAGTAAACTGGAAAATTATTGTAAGAAAAAGAAGAGGTATGCTTGAGTTCAAATGGTTATAAGAAGTAGTATAAGAAGAGGCCAAGTGTAAGTAATTGACTAGAGAAGACGAAAGATAGAAAAGTATTGAACCAAATACCCAGAAAGTATAAAGAGTAAAATAGCAAAATGGCAGCAGCAGAAATTTTTCTAAAATTTCTCCATTAGGTAGGAATCGAATGTATGACCTTTCGTTTTTCAAAGAAAGACCTTACTACAGGGCTACTAAAGACTATAAGGCCCAATTTCTTTACTCACGCTATAAACTCTTTATAGGCACTAATAGATTAAACTTAACGCGCATTAATGAAAATGCAATTATTTGTTGGGTCGGTTGCAATTTTGACTGTAAAGGGTAAAATTAAAATTATTTTTATAGAAAATTGATATCGTGAACCAGTTAGCTTTAAGAATTAACTCAGATAAATTATAACTTTTCGCGTGAATAAAAAATATAATGAAAATACATTGTACCCGTTTTAATTAAAATGAACAAAGATAATCTAATAGTAGTACCTAGATAACATATATATATTTGAATGATTACGATTTACTTTAGGGTTTGTGTATCCAGAGATAAATCTTCTTTTTTCCAGCTTCCATTTTCATCGTTCGCAACTCTTCTGCCGGGCTCCTTTATTATTTGATTTGTTTAACGAGCAGAACTCCTTCATTTCCCCTCATATAAAGTGGAACGAATATCGCATGAAAAGAAAACCACCATTAAAATTTCATGGTCTAGGGAGAGCTGACAGATTAAGATTTTCAGGGAAAAATATATTTCTTTTATGTAACGAATAAGCCGGGCTTATTTTATTTTATCCCTTGCAAATTTTAAAACTTAATGCCGCATTTTGCGACAGCAGATGAGAACCGAAAAGGCCGGATGTAGAAAATAGACTTAACGGCTTTTTAAATATTAAATTTAACGCCACAAACGAGATCTACATGTGCAAAATATGAATTTGAAAAAATAAATTTTACTTTCTATAGCTGATTGATGTGTAGCGCTCATTTAAAAGTTACGTTTTCATTACATTTACAACAGTGAAAATTAAATTTAGCTGATGTACGTAGTGTTAAAATATGTAATTCGAAGCTATGCATTCAGATCCGAAATTTAGCAAACAATTTAATTAATGATCGAGGTTTACAATTATTAAAACCTATACATTATATGAAAAAAATTGCTTTTTAATTTGCAAGCGTTCTGCTTCTTAATAGAAGTGATTGAGATTTCTAAAAGTTGCCATAGAGCCTATTACACTGCGATTTTTTCAAACCTATCATGGTCTTCATGTCTCTCTGGAGTCCCTTGGCTTCTTTACATGTGTTTGTCGAAACGGGTCTCAATTAAAACAGCTTTGATCGCTATGCAATTTTGGTTCTGTTTCGCCACCTTTTGCACTTTAGTTTTAGAAATTTAAGGTCACTTAGTTGATTAGATAGTACAGTCGGATATCAGATGCATTCGTCTACAGTTTTTATCCTCACATGACCTACCATCTACGGAGTGTTTTTGCTTTGCAGTTTTGGAATCTGCTGTATGTCCTTTTTTTACCTTTTCCTTGTTTCTTGCGACCTACTTGCACCTATCTGTTCGCAAGAACAGCAAGGTAAATAATCTGCCAAAAACAAAAAAGTGCAAATTACCGCAGTTCTCCAACGCCACGCAACTCTTGGCACGTTGCTTTGTATCTTAGTTAAGGTTTAGTTCGGGTTCTTCGGGGATAATAATTCCTATACTTACACACCAGCTGTTAGTCCCTGAGGAGTGAATCGATATCTCAGTCAGCTGTAATTTTGTTTGAGACAAGCCGATATATAAAAGATAAATCTATTTTACGCTCATGAGCCCACAACGAGCTATTTACAGTACATAGATTTTTTTTATAGATTTTTATCTTATAGTTCGTATTTTATTTCATTTAGATAATTTTTGATGACCAAATATAAAACGGGATAATAAAGAAGGAATAAGGAAATGGGGAACGAACTGGGAAAACATCGCGAGATATATAAAAGCACAATATTTGGAATGGGCAGGTATATAATGAGTTAAAAATCTAAATAAATAATAAGATAATACATCAGTATAAGGCAAGGCAAAAATTGACTAAACAAAATTGTTCACAATTGTGACGATATAACAGAGGTTAGAACAATTAGTGATTGATTTATAGAACATCTTTAGCAACGTTAATGATATCTATGTAAGCAATACTTGGCAATCGACTAAAATTAGAGAAATGAGAGAAGTAGTATGTTCACAATATGTCATGAAACTATTGACCGCAATGATCAATAATTTAGTAAGTCCATCTATATGTCGAGACAATCAAAAAATATATATAATTGATGTATAGATACATAAGAAAGGCAACACAAATAACATAAGTAACTATTACTTAGGACCTCCTTTACCATCCTTTTGAAAAGTGTGGGAAACAATTATAAACAGACCACTCGTCTGACAATGTAACGAGACAATTTGGTTGTCTACCTGGAAAAATATTGAAACAGCGGTATATAGTTTTCTAAACAGAGCAGTTCGTTGTATTGATTCGTTGTATTTATAATATTTCTCGGGATTTCGATACATTTATACGTAGTTTGACTTTTGATTACTTCAAATCATATTTGAGACAGAAGAGGGTATAAATTTTGACAATTGTATATTTTAGTACGTACAAATCCACAACTTGAAAGAAAATCTTAATTATATTTTCGCAATTTATATTTTGCAAAATATAGTTGATATAAATACCTTAAAGCGTATTATTTTGGCAGTTTGCAGCCGGAAATATATGTTGAAACAATGTGTTAATAGTTCATCGTCGCTTATTTCGGGTATTAAATATTCTTGCTTTACCGTCTGTTCACTTACATGAACTTGGTGTTCAAGAACGTTAAAATATGCACGTTCTAGATAAGAATTTCACATTTTATTATAGTATGATTAGTAGAGGTGTAAATAATTCTTGTATACCACGTCATAAAACTACGCTGCTCGAAAATGATATTTGAATACTGAGCAATAAAGTTGTATAATAACTTTCCTGACAATATAAAAGTACTTTTTCAATAAGTATAAAAGGCTTCTAAAACACGATTTACCAACATAGATGAGTAGTTTTTTTTATAGTGTATCATGTATATGATCTTTAACAATAAGGTGTTATTATTATTATTATTAAGAAACAAAATAAGATCAGGAAAAAGATGGAGAGATGACTTTGGAAAGGTTTTATAAGCAATGGGAGTAATGAAAAATTTTAATCAGGGTTATCTGAATTAATCAAAAAATAATAAATGTTCGCATTCTGTATACGAATTTCGACAACTAAATTGTCATCATCAACAGATAATTAACTACAGTGTCGTATCTAAAAACCAAACACACACTAAAACAAAAATCACCATATATTGAGTTGGATTTGAAAGTGGGAACTGGCAGTGTGCGTTTAGTTTTTTGTTATTAGTTTTTGATTAATTACCTGCTGATGATGACAACTTCGTTACCAAAACACGTATACAGAATACGAATTTCGATGTGATAAGGGGTTTTGTTTAGCTCTTTTGATTAATAGGATATACTGAAAGACATGTAGATGCTGTAACAATTCGACATGTTGAGGAACCACATTGAGGAACCAATTAACTTTAATTAAATTAGCGTTACCGAAAATCTAAAAAAGCTGAAGAATAGCTTCGAGATAATTTTTAAATTTCTTCGAAAATAGGAAATATATTTTCTATAATCAAAAACCGAAACGACAGTTTAGAAATTAATCCTTTTCTTTTATAAATGCTCCGATTAATCGCTGTATCATTGACTGGTACGTTTATGTAATCGTAAGTACATACACGTTGATAGATACCTAAACGCTTTCCCCTTTTTCTTATATAAAATTGCTGTGTCATAGATATATCGAATCAAATAACTTTCATCGGTGTCTGGATGTCTCTTCCAAGAATTACATCATATTATTGAAGTTCTCTTTGGCCATAATTTCAAAATACGTTTCGGATGATACTCCCATCAACTTTTCCGAGCAAATGCCTATGGTATAGTTACAATGCGACATATTGTATTGACAAAATCTTCCGAATCAACTTTAAATCAAATTTCCAGCTCGCAGATTTCTTTTCAACTGAATACCATAATCTTTTAAAAGTCTATGATGCTAATAGAATTCTTTTCTTGCAAAGGGTGGTTTGAGAACCAGATACGAAATCAAATTTCAAAGCAAATTGTAGAATCCATACATTTTAAAAACTTTAACTACGATGACGGTTACATTTAAATATTACTTGACAGGCTAACTACAAATCAATTGCACCATATTCAGAACCTATCTCTAGTTTCAACGGTTTCAAACAGAAAACCTTCAAGATAAGAAATAATGCGCCAATTTCAGTTGATGGTCAGAAAAGGTATCATATTTAAAGGCTGTTCGTTTCTTCGTATTTGAAAATTATTAAATATTGACACCATATTTCGATGATACTGTATAATTGTATTTGTGACAATCTCGTGAGGATACTTTTGGTAGGGCAAATATTTAAAATGTAATGTAGTTAATAAAATACTTAGAAATGACATTAGTTATAGGTTTTGGACTAGACAAAATGTAAGAAAGTACGTGTTGAGAATATAGCTTAGTCACATTATAGAAATAATGATAAATGTTTACAGAATACCGGTTGTGATTGCTATATGTTAATTTAGAAGATAATGAAATTTCTCATGAAACGAACTATCAGGCCAATCTAGAACTAAAATCTATTTCATGTTTTGTAATTAACTTTTCTTCATTTTAAAAGTAACTTATATATGTACACTTTTTCTTTAACAAGAGCAGGTTAAAAGAAGAATAAGTAAAAGATAGAAGTACTAACAATTACTCATTAATATAGACAACATATAATAAGAGTTTAGCTCCAGGCTTATTCTATCATTCACGCCTTGTAATATGAAAATATCGTTCAGTTGCTACTACGTGTTCATTTCAATGCATTCATTCTTTTAAGTGGATGTTGCGATATTTAAAATTAATTCGAGAGATTTGAAAAACAACAGGCTTTACTGCGAAGGGACAATAAATCCTGTTATTTGGAAGTTTACATAAAAATTTAGTACACAGTACACAATATACTTATTACGACGAAATCTTTATCTAAAAAAATTCCACCTATTTTAAAACAAAGAAATTTAAGAAATCTTTCATAAGAGCTATCTCAAGTCACGAAGTTAGAAATTTGTAAGGAATAACTGATTATAGTGGTGTATTTCAATGAATTCGATAAATAGACAAAACATTGTGATTTTTAGTAAAGCAGTATCTTTGAAGTATGTTGTATGAAAATATGGAAATTTGATTCAATGATAAGATCTGGTAGGAAGGTAAATAAGATTAATTAAATTAATATAATATAAGACTTGGTAGTGTTGTCTTATATTACACCTTGGACGTAGCTAAATACAGCTATCTAACGAAACTATATTAAAATTAAAGAAGTTTCATTATAAATTAGCACAAAGTGCTTTTAGTATTTAGTTTGTGTTTGGCCAAATTACACTATCTTACGCCAACACATGGTGGTAATATTAAAGTTTCTTTACGTCTTCAATTGAAATTATTTCAATTATTGCTGATTTAAAGTGATTTTCTCAAAATAAAAGCACATGAAAGCATAATTTCATATACTTAATTCTTCATTAAATTCATATTATCCATGTATTTAATCTTTGGTCTTAAAAATACACTAATCTATTCAGAGTAAATAAAATTGTTTCAAATAATTTTGTATCTTACTAATAAAAACAACCAATAGTTACAGTAGACGTTTCAAGTTTCCTTATAATTCTTGATAATGTATAGAAATCTGTCTCTTCATTTGTATTTTGCTATGTATTACGATAATTGCGTAAGAGTTTAAAATTTTATCTTGGCATAATTTACGTTTTGTCTACATAGCAACGATAATTTTATTTTCTATATATTTATTCCGCTTTTTACCCTTTGTTCTGTCTAACAAGCTTACTTCGGCGGAAAGTTTTTGAATTGTAAACTCGCAAATCGGTTTTAGACTTTTGTTTTTCGTAGCTTTACAAAATCCGAAAGAACAGAGACGACGCTGTATGCCTGTATGTGTTTGCTTTGTATGAGTTTGTGTGTATGTGCGTGTGTATGCCTCTGAATTGGTGTCTCACGAAAATGTAAACAGGTTTCCAGAAAACTTCGAGAATATTTTAGGCCTTTGTTGGCAAAAGTGCAAATTTACCAGAGTACGGAAAATTGGTCGCCCTACGCTTTTCTCCGGGTAAAAATTAGCATAGATTCCTATTCCGTTTCGCCCTCCTTCTTTGAGATATAATTCCGTCGGAATAGAAAGTTATTTGTCAGGTTTGTTTGTACACCGACATTAATAAAATTCAATTTCGGAAACAGGAAATTTTATGCAGAGTTAGTATACTAATAAAATTTCGAATTCCAAGAAATATACATATATAACAATCATTAAAATGATCTTAAAGAAGAAGAAAAAAACGTGTATATGAAGAAAAATTTGTTACCAAAGGTCAAGGAAGATGTATGGCGAAGAAATGTTGTGAAATATGCAAGCTAAGCTTCTAGAGTCTCAAATTGCAGTTAATTTCGTTCAGTCCTTTGAAGATTTCTGTTTAAATTTAAATTTAAAAATTTTGAAAATATTTGCTATTGTATAATTATAAATTATTAGAAGAAAATCTAATATGTAAATCGATCCTTCGAGCAATTTCTGTTTTATTCTAAATTAAGTGCTAGTGACATAGATAACGAAGATTTTATCCAATGAGAAATTGATTTACGCAAATACTCGAGATAAGATTCTTTAATTTGTATCTATACACTTGTTCAAAACTTTTGTGGTCTTAATTCGAGTCGTTAGGTTCAGTAGAGTTTGAGCATATCGAAAGAGTTTCCAGTTACATATAATACATTTAAAAATGTTGCGGGAATGTTGTCTTCCTTAACATGTAATATACAGTAGAAAACAGTTTCCTACGAAAATATAGATATAGAGGAACCGTAGTAGGCAGAACACGTGATCGCATATTTAACCAGTACACCTGTACACGTTATTGAAGGGCAGATGGAATGAGCTCGCATATAATGCTAACAGTTTAGTGTTTATTCATATTGATAGACATTAACTCTTTGTTGATAGACGAATATTTACTTATTTACACACATTTTGTTATTTGCCGACACACCCTAATTCACCTTAGATATTTGTGAAATAAGAAACGAATGTTGCTCGGCATTCGCCAAATACAACATATTGTAGCTGAGATTTGCGAATTTGCATTTTGAAGAAAGTGCTTCTATCTTACGAATTTGTATAATTAATACCGTATACATATGCAACCTAGTTCTAAACTATATTTTATACATTTCTACTCAGTTGAATATGCCATAACTTTACATTCTACCAAGGACCGTGTACAACTGGAATGACGAATTCGGTGGAGATGTAATAGATATTCACTTAGCTAACCCCCATCATATTTCTTTTTTTATATTTTGTTATAGCCCAATTTTCGTCTCGCGTATATTTTATTTCACTTGTTCTTTTAATTTCGATAACTCTGTATAGCATTGGTATATATTCTGTTTTTGTGTATATTTGCATATCTTTATTGTAACGTTTATAACGACTACTGATTAATCGTATGTTTACATTAGCTTATTTTCGTATACATTTGTATATTTATTTGTAAATCATTTTTAGATTAGAAAAATAACATTTTGCCTTAATGGGCTTGAATATTTGATGATTCCAAATCTAGTAAATTTGTTTCTTTGGACGAAATAAGCAAGTCTGTAACTTTAAAGAAAAAATATCTATTTATTCTGTACAAACTGATATATGTAATGAAATTAATTCTTTGTGCACTATTCATATTAATTTTCTCGTAATATCTGCCTGCGTATCGTAAATCACGAGCTTGTAGAGTTAGCACATAATATAATATAAGACATATTAAAAAAAATTATTTTCCAATTAGAAACAGTCAGAATTAATTATTCAATTAAAATTTTTGTACGTTTTTTTCGAAGAAGAACAACGATTTAATAAGTCATGTCAGTTTGCTCATCATCTCAAAAACGAAACTTAATTTTCGTGTTTTAGTCAGGTCATGCGATGGTGTTGTCCTTCTCATCTATATAGCGTAATATTAATAACGAACAACCAACCGATTTAGAAGAGAGCAAGAGGGTTTTTCCTCGAGTGAGTTTTGGCGATGTTATGCTGTACTCGAATTGCACGCAGCACGACGTTTAATTAAAAATATGATAATCCACCATGCCGGCAGTAATTAAAAAAGCAACAACAAGAAGAAATAAAAGGATAAGAAAATTTTCGTCCGTTTTGAAATAATTAAGCTAATATTGCTGTTGCGGTCTTTATTATTGCGTCGTCCGTTTGGTGTGAGTGGAGTAAGAGGGGTTGGCGTAGGGGTAAAATTAGAAATTAAAATCCGGGCCAGCAGAGCGAGAACGAAATCGCAGATCTTTGATATCAGATTTCGTTACAGTCAGTGGTCTCGGAGGACCAGACCAAACAACTCACTGATTACAACCAGATTATACTAAAAAGCTTTGTCTAGGGAAATCACTTAATAACTTGCTGTGTTTTCGTTCTGTCTTTCTCTTGCACGTTCACTTCAATTTATCTGGCAGTTTATTCAATCGTTATCGATAAACCATTTCTCTTCATTAATTTATTATTATGCCAATTATGCGATTCAAGGTTTTCGTTATTTCATTTCTTCTAGTGGTTATTTTAATTTCATTAGGTAACGGCAAATATTAAATTGAATAGGGTTTTATTATTGAAAGAAGAACAAACACTAACGTCAATATATAATTCTAAGATTATTCGTATAAAATGAAAATATATGAATTAAACTACCTTTATTTTTATCTAATTAAAACATTAAATTACAAAAGAGGATTATACTCGGTAGCTTGGGGTATATGGACAAAGATTATATATTTTAATATTATATATACTGACATGTTATGATCAAAAAGCGTACATACATATGTAACTAATGTATTTATTATACTTCAAATCTTTATAGTGTAAAACTTTTTCTTCAATAACATTTTATGTTTGACAAAGTAAGTTTAAAATAAGCATTTATTTATTTAATCAAAAAGGGTAAATAAAACCTTTTACCACATCAATGTTCATATTCTGCATACGCATTTCGACAACTAAGTTGTTATCATCAGTAGATAATTAATCACAATATCGCATCTGGATTCTTGAAAAAACTCGCACAGAACAATTGCGCATAACTTTCCCCAGCAACTAAATGCACACTCTGAAAAAAAACTGTTTTTCTGTTCATCAGTCGTAAGAAGTTTTGCGATAAAAAGGAATCAGTTAATATCCTATATTTTTGAACGTTTTCGCTAATTCCAGAAATGAGAATCTTGGATTAAATATTGAAAAAAAATTGCAAAAAATTAATTTATAACAAATCTAATCTTCAAATCCTTTCTTTCTAAGCTTTAACGGTTTATACAATTTTATCTACTTTTATTATTCTACGGTTCAACGTTGTGATTTAGTTGAGCTACAGGATTTTACTTCATGCTGTAGTTTTTAGATAATCGAGCGTTAAGTTAGGTTTTGATCTCAAAGTATATACTCCAGAAGATTAATGCTAACACCTCAGAATAAGCCAACTTGCAAAGGTCGGTTAAATATCAGTTAAGCTAGGGTTCACTTAAGTTAATGAGAATCAATTAACTCTTTGTTATTTTCTTGTTTAGAAGTTCTCTGCTTAAATTATGCTGGCAATATTACAGAATTGTTTCTGTTTAAGGATACGAGTGCGAGCTTACTGTTTATTACTGAAATGATTTTATTTTATTACATGATAGTATTTTGAGGACTACAGTGTTTTGCGGACCACACCTAAGTAAGAACAAATTGGCTAAGTTGTGATGACCATTTTGTATCCAAAGTAAATTTGTCATTCTTAGCGTAACCTGGTTTGAGAGATCTGCTGTTTCCATTTTCATAATTGCCATAAGCTCTATCTTGGTTCCATTATGCATCAGTGATATTTTAAGAGAACTTCATGTTCAAGTAAGTATTTGGAGTTGGTGTTTGTGGTTAGTTTTTATTGGTTTAAGATCACTGTATGCCCACTAATATGTAAGAAATAAATCGCCCAAGATATGCGCTTGTCAACTCCTCGACCTTATTTATTACAAATATAGTTTAGGTGATGGATTTGTATTTATTAATAGTGTACATAAAGTTAGCTAAAAAAAAGTTTAGGTACTTTTAAACTATATGAATCGTAAATTTAACGTAGTTGCTTAAATAAAAATAAATTTCGTTTATTTACATATTTAGTTCTTATTTAAATGCGTGCTTGCATGTGTACATAACAAAAACAAAGCCTCTTTTCGTCTTATTTTCCTTTATTTATGTTCGTTAAATCGCAAACATTTGCATCATTTCGGGTCGAACGGAAGCCTCGAGACCCTTTTCACCTTTGACGATGCGCACAAATTTCACTCTGCATATCAAATCGGATTCAAATATCACCTAGTCCGGGACGCGTATCAATAATTCACCGTGATCCGTACGAACGTTCCAAGTGAAACGCTTTTAAAAACCGGATATGGAATTTGACGTATATGAGGGTCGACTCGGAACACCTTCCCACTGGTCCGGTCAGTTATATCTTATAGATACCGGGGCCCCGACATAATTGATCTCCTTTCTATTGGGCCGCTTGCCGCTTTTCGTTTCCGAGCCACTCTGCGATTCCTCGCCATCGATATCGTGTAGGAAACCCACACATACACACTCTGGAACACACACACACAAAAGTCGATGGGGTTTCTTGGGAGCCATTTCACTGATATCTTCTCGGGCAAGACGTTCATCAGGGTGGTGCTATAATGGGACTCTGGGGAATCGACACCCGCTCCTCAGTTATATACTGGTCGGTTTTATATTTAACCCCGATAGTAATTCGTTTTACAATAGATACCGGATATTTCACGAGAATGTAGGATGTACTTAGAATTATTTTTAGACACTTCCGTTGGCGCCATTTAACATAGTAGTCTATTATTTTTAAGTAGATACTATGATAAATAACTTTTCAGTCGTTGACAAGATAAAAATTTCACCTATTTACTAAAATTCCAACTGAAAAGAAATACAGTTCTTTGCCAAAGGCAGAAAATATGAGGTATTTCTTAATATTAGGAAATAAATCCGTTTATATACTTATTTAAATTGATTTAATAATTTACTGTAATAAGTTTCTCAAGAAACGAAATTATTAATTCAAAATTACGATGTCACAAATACGAGGTTTGATACATAAATATAGTAAATCAATAATAACAAATAATGGTAACTTAAATCACAAATATAATTTGATTTTCTTCAAAATACTTTCCTTATTTTAGTTCATATTTATCTCGACGTTGACATTCTCAAAGTACTTTGCAAAGTCATACTTTGCGAAAAGTTTTGAACGCTTAGTTACAGAATTAACCATTTTCTTTTGATGATAATGAAATAAATTCGCATTATCTAGTAAAACTTTAATTTTGGAAACATATTGAAACATTGTAATATTATCTTTTCTATGAATACAGTCCTCTAACCTTTTCCCTGGCGTCGGCGTAATTTGTTTGTCATTACACGAAATTACAAAAAACAGATTCATCTAAAAAACATTTTTCACCAACCCTGCTTTCATACTATCTTTCCATGGCCCACTGCATATTTTGTTAACGATAAAGATGTTAGTAGTAGTTTCAGAAGACATAAACAATAGTGTATGGTGTCGTCTTACAATTTGTATGGTTATGCGAGTTCACTAGATCTTGCATTCCGATTTCTTCATGTTAACCTTTGTAAATAACCATCCTCTACTTTAACAAATCATAGGAATTATTGCGTTCCCTTACATTTTTAACTATTTATTAGGAACTAAACCTTTCTTGGGCTTATTGCTTGAACACTCTTGCGATTCTGTTATTGCGATAGCCTCTCTTTCATCTTAAAGGTCGTTCTTCCTTGCAGTAGTGGCATTAGAATAAATCACTAAGCAACAAATACCGAATATGTAGTGTAGATTCTGTAGAAAAGTACCTAAATTGCTGCTGGAGAATATTCAAAATCCGCTATCATACAAATATAAACAATTAATCGCATACTTTTATGTTAGTGGTGCGACTTATCATACGTGTAAGTTTCCTTAGGATGATGTTTGTACTTCTTGGTAATGCACTTTCAATGAAAAGTAGAAAGAAATGATTTGCGTATTATAAAAATTATGTAAATATTCAATTATCCAATTTTTCACAGACTTATACATGGCTCAAACTATGGGAAAAATGAACAGTACAAGAATACGTTATATTAATGAATAGAATAATGATATTTAAAAAAGCAGCATTACAGGCCTAGTGGTCCTTGGCTTCGAGTAATTTCACTCTTCATTGCCATTTTTTTTTTGTTCTTCTAGTCTGCTACTATTAGCTCGTGCAGATATTTCTTACTTATCCTTGTTTTAAATTCTCCATCTAAGAGTAGATAAGAATTCTGCCATATATATTTCTTAAATTTTTCGTTGAAATATTTTTCTTTATCTTTTTATTTTTTGTTCATTGTCTATATTTCATAGGCATAAATAAAAGTAAGTATTATTACTGTTTGGTAAGCTCTACTTTTGCAGATCTTGATATATTCTTGGCTCATTCAATTTTAGTTAAACCCTCAACGACTTTGCTTTCTTTTGCTAACCGTTCTTTTATTTCTTTCTCTTAATCTACCTTGTTGGCTCATCTACTTGCACAATTTATGATTCATTTTTCGTTAGTTTTCGTTGCCATGTCTGTTGTCTTATTTTCATTAATTTTTTGCTCGTATTCATTTGCTTTTTCTTCCAGTAGTTTAAATATGTAAATTTATTATTTTTTCGATTTAGCCATAGAACAAGCAAGTTACAATGCTTATTTAAACGACTTTTGATAATCCTCGCCAGTACTTGGTATGATACATTTAAGAGTGCTTTTCTCCGATAGTCATTGCAATCTTCTCTAGCTTCTTTTTTATGTAGTGGAAAAATTAAGGAATGGTTCCACTCTTATGGTATTTTTTTGAATTTACCAGACTATTTCTGTAATTTTCCAGATTCTGCAAATTATTTCTTAACGGCCGTATTTCAACGTTTCTGTAGGTACGTTGTTTTCTCCTGTGCTCTTTTTATTCTTCAGTTTGATACATTCAGGTACTTCTTCTTTCGTCAGTATTTCCACAATAAGATTTTTTCCTAGATTGTTTTATTCATCCTATGATTCTTGCACGTACCCGGTTTCTTCGTCTCCATTTAGCAATTTCTATAAATATTATGTCAATCTATTTAATTTTTCTCTGCGTCTGCCACTAAAAATACTTCCTTATTTCTTAAATAATAAGGTACTATAAGCTCTGGTCTTCGTCTGTATTTATTTTGTGATAAACAATTATGATGTCTTTGCTATTATATGGCTTTTCTATATTTTCGAGTTTTTGTTCAATATAATTTATTAATTTATTTTCTTTTCTTCTACAGACATTTTTACTTTCTTTCTTCTATGTTCATATTGTTTCTAATTTTGTCTGTTTTGTTCCCTCAACAGTTTCAATCTTTCGTTGTTTCTCTGTTCTAGCGATTTCTCGCGTTTCTCATCGAACCATCTATTTTTCTGCCATTTGTATGTCTAAATATTTTTTCTGTGAGCTTCCTTCATATATTTTTCTTACTCTCTTACTCCATTCTTCCTTTATCTGTTCTTTATGATGTTTGGTTTCTATGGTTTCAAACATTTTCTTATTGATGTTCCAGTTTGTACATATTGTACTTCGCCTTTTTGTCGGCTGCATTTATATTTCTGTACAATTTTTGTCTCTTGCTTTCGTCATCGATATGTATATTATGTCTGCGGTATTTGCTCTTCTAAAATACCTTGCATCCATTTTTCTCCACTAAATGGGTTTTTTCAAGCAATATACGATCCATTTGACTTACTTTCTCTCATTTTATTGATTTCCACGTTTCTTTGTGATTATTTTCGTGGTGAAATTTTATACTTACAATTTTTTGTCATTGTCTAGCGCCCATTCTACTAGTCTTTTCTCATTATCATTATTTACGATTTGCTTATTTTTACAACTCGTAACTTGTTTATATTCTTCTTCTCTTCCTACATAATGAATTGGAAAGAGTTCTAAAGCAAATCATGTAATAAATATTGAATTTTAATTGGTATATTAAAGTAAATTCAATTGCTAAATAAACGCTGTTGACAGTTACAAAGTTTATGAAACAAATACAATAATTTTATTGCTTCTAATAGTAAAGTAAATTGTTTACATAACAAAACTTGCTATTTTTTTCTTCAAAGCAGGAATTATTTTGAAAAATATTTATTCATTATGTATGAGAATACGGCTTCAACTCTAAAGCTTTTATATATATCATATACTCATATATATATATATATATATATATATATATATATATATATATATATATATATACTTTACATATATATATATATATATATATATATATATATATATATATATGTATGTTATTTCTATGGAACTGATATGTTTTAAGTGGAAAAGATTCACAGTAATAATTTTATAGGAATTCTATTCATGTAACTTTCGAGAAATTTTACGGTTTTTTTTTTAATTCTAGGCACCAAAAATTAATTCATGCTATGGCACTCTATAAGAACGCTAAGTAAACTCATTGAGAATAGATTACGCTTTTAAAACTTTATTATGAACTTCATTTAAATGTTAGTTCAACGATCAAACGATGCAATTTAGATTGTTGGTTAAACTTACTAGCCGGTGTTACATCACCCGTTGTACGTGCGAAGTTTCCTTACTCCGAATGTATACACGTAGTTTATCTGCATTCTCCCCACGGGACATCACATTCCAAATGGAGAAGGGAAACGGATTTAAATTTGTTAGCGGATAGTTTGGTGGATGTTTTGAGATAAAGGCGAAGCAATCGTCGCATAACAATCAAGTAGAAGTGAACTAATTAACTAATTTACCTCTAATAACGATAGATAATGGCGTAATGTATATTGATAATTTTATGCCATTATTCATGTATTGCGTGGACTTCATTAAACCAGTTTTTATAAATACGAAAATAAGTCAAGCCAGAAGTGATAATTTTATGGAACGTTGTACATTTTTCTTAAAACGTATAATTGTAGAAGACAGTATACATTTTGTACACCGATTTGATTCAATCGGTACTTCTTGACCAAATTCTATCGAAATTCATATAAATATATATATATATCATTATCTAAACACTAACCCTACAACTTTTTCTGTAAATCGATAATAACAGTTAAACTTCAAATTTTATCCAATTCATCACAATAGCGTCTTAGAAATAATAATTATTTTCATGATATACATTTCTTGCAATACGTTAGAATAGGAAAAGAATCATATTGAAACATTTACGTAAAACGAAAGATCAATTAGTGTGTGTTTTGTCACAAATGGTAATTATTATATACGAGGACTCTTAATAGGACTTAGGAAACTTAGTGGCAATTTTATAGAACGTTTCCACAATGGAATTTTCTGAGTGCTAAAGAATTAATATGTCTTAAAAACTATGAAATACAATAATAAGAAATTGCATACGTATTGATACATTGATACGTATACACATTTACAGATAATCTATGATAACTTAAAAAATGTTATATAACCTCATATACTAACATATTTGATATGGACATTATTTCAAGCATATTTGTACAAAATAATTCCATATTCCGCAAGAAATATCTTTACTATTTTAAAGAATATCCAGTCATAAACAGAAACTTACTAAAAGACATTGAAGAAATTTGGAAAAGTCATGAAAAAGTAATCATTACAACGCGATCACTGAAAAACATATCAAAGGGAGTAGTTAGCCAAATACTACTCACGCTATAGATCATATTACATGAATACTACCTGGAAGACGCTAAAAATATAGCTAGAAGTTAAGTTCAAATTGCGAAGAGAAACAATATTTTTTTAGTTCAACGTATTATTGGACCTTCTTCACAAGTACTGCAATTACAAAGATAAAAACTTTGAATTGGACAAAATAGTGAAAATCTTCATAAACACAAATAATCAAATTGGAAAAAAAATATTATTTACAGTTAAGAAAAACCATAAAGCACATGATGGGATGTTAAATCCGTCCCATTTTAATATTTTTTTTAAACTGTTTAAATATTCCAAATTATAACTTTAGTGACTGGTGTGCGATTAAGTGCATGCTAGAAATAATATCGAATAATTGTAGTTATATCACATCAACAACTGGAAATTTTTGTAAATTATTAAAATTAGTGACTATGAAAATATTTTAGAACACAGTTGAATACAAAATAAAATAAATTTAACCCTTTAATTCCTGATTTAATTAAATTTGTAATGAGTCGTTCAGGGCCATTGTATTATGTGAAATTTCGAGAAGGAGATATGAATAAACGTTTGATAATTTAAAAACAAATTATTTAACAACTAAAAGTGCTAAATACGTACAATTTAAAAAAATGCTGACTATGTCAATTTATATAAAGCATTATTGAATACCGATTGGTCATTTCTTACTGCGTATACTGATGCTGAATTGGCGTATAATGATTTTTATGCTAAGATATATGATTAATTTATTTGAACTGTTGGAACGTATTTATAAGTATAAGCGCTTATCCAATATGGTTTACTAAAGAATATATAAATGAATTGAAGTTGAAAAATATCTATCACTTAAAATATTAAGAAACGCATTCTTCTGAATTTTTAGAAATGTACAAACCCCGTGCAGAGTAAAATAAAAAAAATTTCATCATAAAAAAAAAATTAAAAAGACTACTAACGTAGGATTATATTTTATAGAATCTCCCAATATAACTATTGGGATTTCATACGTAGTAAAGAAACAATAATGGATTACTCAATTCCCTGAAAAACATGAATGATGATCTTTTCACCCAATCAAAGTCAATGAATTCGCTAACCGTTTTTTTCCAATCTGTCATCACCTCTATCAAAATCTGTTAATTAATGTACCACTTATTCGAGAATCAGATATTTTTCACGCATAAAACATCTTAAGAATTCCAATACTATACATTTTCCTCAAATTATATGTCTTCTATTAATATGCCAGTATGGTTTTGTTAATAAGCGATCAACAGTCACAAGTTTAACAATATTTGCCCAGTTTCTGTCCGATAACATTGTTAACAATACTCAAGAAGATGCAATTTTTACTGACTTCTCTTAAGCCCTTGATGGGATATATCACTCAATACAACTATACAAGCTTCTTAAAATTGGTTACTCGCTGTCACTTGTCCTGTTATTTCAGTTCTATTTATCTTACGGAGCAAACTACGACGGAGCGTTATTATATTCGCGGAATGAGCGGGTTGTAGAGGGGTGAGTAGGCGCATTGGGAGTGTAGCCTGTGCAGCGACTCATGATTAGTATAAATACGAAGTTTCATTGTTATTAGACAGTTAGTCTTTGAGCTATCGTCAACCTAGTAACATAATCAGGAGTGAAAAGTGAAATATGGAAAAAATCGAATATCGTGCCGTTATAAAGTTCCTTACCAGGCAAGGGAAATCAGTCGCGACCATAATGAATGAGATGTCGTTGGTTTACGGCGACTCTTGTCCAGGAAAAACCATGGTGTACAAGTGGCATAGTTCATTTAAACAAGGAAGGGAATCCCTTGAAGACGACCCGAGGCCGGGCAGGAGCATTGAGGTGACCACTTATCCAAAAAGTTGAACAAATTGTATTCGAAGATGATCGACTAAAGAAGAAACAACACGCAGAAATGGTTGGAGTATCCGATACAACAATTTTTAAAATCCTACACGATCATCTCGGCATGTCTAAGGTCAGCGCAAGATGGGTGCCGAGAATGCTCACGCCGCCGCAAAAACAACAGCGCGTGCATTTTTGGACCTCTGTAATGAAGACAAGGATGGTGTATTGAGTGGAATTGTTACTGGAGACGAAACTTGGGTTCATCATTATGAACCTGAGTCCAAACAAGACTCCATGCAGTGGCATAAAAAGGGCACAGCACCTCCCAAGAAATTTAAAGTGTCACAATCAGCTGGGAAACTCATGGCAACGGTATTTTGGGACTCGGAAGGAATATTGATGATTGATTATAAAGATAAAGGTGTTTCTATAACCGGAGAATATTACGCTTCAATATTAGAGCGACTAAAAGAAGCCATTAAAGAGAAAAGACGGGGAAAATTGACAAAAGGTGTTCTGCTTTTGCACGACAACGCGCCCGTCCACAAGAGCCGAGTTGCGTTAGCTGCCCTGCATAAGGTGCGTTTCGAAATTGTGAATCACCCACCCTACAGCCCAGACCTGGCCCCGAGTGATTATTACCTGTATCCGAAAATGAAAAAAGAGCTGCGGGGTAAAAAATTTACTGCCGATGATGAAGTCAAGGAGATAAAGAGAAATCTTTTTTTATGAGGGTATAAATAAATTAATTGAAAGATGTGAAAAATGTATCCGTCTTGCAGGTGAATATATTGAAAAAGAAAAATAATTTGGTTTTTTTATTTCCACCCCTTGTCCCCTATTCCGCGAATATAAAAACGCTCCCTCGTATGTCTACTAGGATGGTCATAAATCTCAGCTTTTTCACTCAATATCTGGAGTTCCACGACAGTCAGGTTTAGGACCTATTTTAATTTTTATTATTATAAACGCCCTTGTGGAAGCTCTCAACTGTCAGAAATTATTATTCGCAGACGATTTGAAAATATGCCACGCAGGAAACAACACCTTTAAAAGTAGTTGGATATTATCCAAACATGGCGCACCAATAACAGGGTTCACTTGAACATTTCTAAATGTGAACATATCATATTCGCTCACATAAGTTCCTTGATTTACTTTAGTTGCGCTTTGAAGAATTCTTATCTTGACAAATGCCATGTTATTGAGGATTTCGGTGTCACATTTGATTCCAAACTATTCAATAACCGTATCAATGAGATATCTAATGCTGCATTAAAAAATTTAAATTTAAAAATTAGTACCACTAGGTCCTTCCCATCAATTGACAGCATATTACCAGTCTATTTTTCTTTTGTTAAGTCAAAAGTTAACACACATACCTATGTGCTGAAGTTAGTTCAAAAGCGGATTCTAAAGTACCTTTTCTTCTGTTAGTCTGGACATTATCCTCCCTGGGGGCTACAGTGATATTAATATAATGACTACCTTTAACATTGAACTATTAGTGCTCCGTAGACACCACAATTACATAAAGTTTCCTTATCATCTTCTTCACAATAGAATTAGCGCATGTGGAATTCTCTCAAAGCTAAACTTTTTGGTTCCCAGGCAAGCAACTAGACTTGTAAACATTTTTTATCAGCTACCTCCAAGAACAAATGTGCCTGTCTACAGACTATTTTAGCAATTTGCCGGCTATAGAAATAAACTATACTCTTCTGTCAATAATGCTTAACCAGTGCACTTACGACTTTCGTATTCTGTGAGTGTACGTACATTTTTTATATGCTTGTGCGTACATATGTACATACGTATGGCGTGTAATTACTAAAAATAATTACTAAAAATCTGGTATAGTTTGAATTTATGTTTAGTTCTATGTATATTTAGTTTTGAATGTAAGCTTGCACAATTGCATATGTTATTTAATATATATGTATCTTATAACAGAATTGTATTTCTGTTGGGTATATATATATATATATGTATATATATATATATATATATATATATATGCATATATATAAAAAAATAAAAAATTAAGGTATTAAAATATAAACGTCATTAGTATCATTCGCATATAAAAGTAACTGTGTTAATAAGTAATATCGTTTTTTTTTCAATTGTCTTGCTACTGTATAAGTCTCAACTTCCACATCTCCATACACACAAAAATCTACTAGGGACGTAGGTTCCTGTTATATATTATCTTCCTCGGTCAGGCTCGTTCCTCGTATCACGAACTCCAGTTATAACCGCGTCCATATCTGTTTTTACCTCTGAAAATACACATTGTTTCGCCATTGAAGTGATTAATATTTTCAAGTGTGATGGCCTCTTGTAACCGACGCGATATTGCTAGCCATTGGAATAAAGCTACGGTGATTACTATTCCATTTAATTCATTGCTACTGGCCCCGCCAACCCATTTGGTAACATTTAAAGGCATTAAGCAAATAAATTATTGCTAAAGAGACGCCGTCGAGTGTTTTTCTTGATTTTCTTCTACCGCAAATATTTATACACAAATATACTATGAAGTTTGATGAAGTGCACGATATTTAATTCTTTTCAATACTGTCATGAAGGTTTTAATCTCTTACAATAGACTCGCCGGCAATAAATACTGTATCAAGCTCAAGCAGCTTCCTTTCACATTTACAAATATTTAAGGGACAAATCGAACTTATTCAACAACTAGAGAAGTATTTTTCGTAGAAATATATCGTGTACAAATTATGGTGATTCTAAAAATACTAAACCGTCATGTAAAGAACATAATTTCTGGAGAAATGTCGAAATAAATAAAAAAACAGGTAAAACCAGCTGCATTTGAAACAAGTGTGCTTGTCAGGGATTAATAAAATGATGCAAATTGTATCAAGCTGCTCTATAGAAATAATAAATAATTCACTTCTCGTAAATAACATATATCAATTACGCATTAATGTTGATATTAGTAAAATTATAAGAAAGGCCAATAATCTAAGAAAATAAACCAAGCAAGAAAAGAGATGTTGAGAGAGTGTGATTATGAAAGGATAAAGTAGAATAAGAATTTAACAAAACGCCAATACATCATTAGAAGCCCTAGATTATCAGAGATTCTAAAATGTGTCATAGCAGACTAAATTCACAAGAATTGTAGTCGATCTAGTGTCTTCAGAATTCTTTGACACGATAATATTGAAAGTATAATGTAGTTGGAGATAAAATATGATCATATAAAATTAAGAAAGAATGAGAAAGAAATGTAAGTGTAATGAACATGTAAAGGTGCTTTTTTTTGGAGATGGAGAACTTTAAATTGAAATAAAACACAGCACAATGTTTTCAATATGCTTAAAATTGGCTTTATTTAAAAGAAAATTTTATGATATTAATGTTTGAATATGATTTCGGGCATGTGGCCGCTGCGGCAGGCGCGTAGATGGCGTAATCTGGAGGTCCAATTTTCACATACTCTTTGCAGTAAATCAGGCTGAATTTCGGCAATAACGCGTCGAGTGTTGGCTTCCAAGTGTTAAATTGCTTCGTGTTTATCGGAGTAGGTATGCGACTTTGCATATCCCCAGAAAAAAATAATCTAATGGCGTCAAATTGCAACGAGGCCAGCTAACAGGTCCATTTCGTGAAACTAATCGTTCCTCAAATGTTGTTTTCAGTGTGGCATGTGGCGCCGTCCTGTTGAAACCACATGTCTGCAAAATAAATGCCGTGCAATTGAGGCACGAAAAAGTTAGTAATCATATCTTTGTACCGCTCACCGGACTGTAACATTCTGACCATCATCATTTTTGAAGACATATGGACCAATGATTCCAGCGGCTCATAAAGCGCGCCAAATGCCAAATGCGACAATTCGGCTTATTAACATAGCTATTTAACCAAAAGTGTGCTTCATCACTGAACAAAATTTTCAAATGAAATTGTGGATCAATAGCAATGTTTCCTTCGACCCATTCTTCAAATGTATAATATATAATGAATTCGAATTTAGGATCACAATCTTAACTGACATATAATATTATAAGTTCATAACGCTTCGAATTCGACTAGTCTACAAAGGTTGTGGGGAATAAAAGGTTTCCAATAAAGTAACAGAATTTATTCAAAATTGATTGAAAATTTCCAAAAATATGGAAAAGGGATATTATTATTCGTACTTGTAAGAGATTCTAATTCATGACCTCTAATTTTGCAAGCAAAGTTGTTAATCATTTCACTATTGAGGCATTACTTAGCGTGTTTTCAAATATTCTGAATGCCCTAAATTACACTAAAGCAGATGTTTCGCAACCGGGGATTTTTCGTTTTAAGAATGAAAATTTTTCAGTATAAATATAATTTTATCACCACTACTTTCATCACCATTAATTACAATACTAACGCTTGGAAAGCAAAAGATTATGAGACGTATTTATATTTTCATTAAATTAAGTCCTGTTTATTTGAACCTTTCAGTGAAAAAGTATCGCAGTATATTTTTTACGCTATATTGATGACAGTCAAAGCAATTACGACTAAATTAACTTGTTACATAGTTTTTCCATTATATTAGTTCAATAAATTATATCCAAAAATACAAAATAAATCAATTGTTTTCTCTAAAAATCGCAAAATATCACTGTTTTGTTTAAAATGCTATTTTAATTAATACGTTTATCCACATTTGGCAAAAATGGTTTTGTGTAATTGCTACAATTTTATCATTCCACCGTAACAATAATTATTGCTATTTAACCCTAACACGATTAGCTGAAACGATATATTTAATACACAGCAATTGTGTGCACAAATTTGAAAATATTTCCCAGAGGTTTAGGGATATTTATTTTATAAAAACACGCGGGATAATATTATTGGTTCGAAATATTTTATTAAAGCTAATATTTAGTATCAAAATGTAAACGAATACATGATATACAGAGACATTTTACTCGTATTACCTATACGATTTCAATGCATAACATAAATTATATACCCCTCTTCAAATACTACGGTGCTCTAGGCAATTATTAATTATTATTATTTTTAAATTAATAATTTCTAAGACTGATTTTATGAAATTAATTTTGTTTTGTTTTCGAAAATATGTCTTTTTTAAAGGGCATTCATATTTTGCAGGGACAATTTTTTTCTCTCAAGTTACTTAACTTTATACTAGTAAAGATAAAAGGCTTTTATGAATAGTTTTACATAAAAAAAGAAATAACGGATGTAGAGCTTTTATGTTTTTGATAACGTGCAACATCCAACTATCGTGTGCTAATACAATTAAATTGGACATTACGTATTCTCCTGATTACCCTACTTCTCGCAACCTAATAAATTGTGCCACTCAACGGCTTCTTTTACACGTACCTTTAGTAATAAGTAAAACGAACTAAATTTTTTCGTATGTAATCTATATAAATCATTGTTAAAACAGGAAACTGAAAATAGATTTTGACCACTTTTTCCACTTTTTTAAAAAGAAAAAGTGGAAAAACTGTTAAAGATCATTTTGATTCGAGTTAAACGAGTTATTCAAATTAGTGGTCTGGGAAAAAGTTCGTGGCGTTTTTTCAGTAAAATTCAACTGGTCCCCGCATGGCGCGTGGACGAATTCATTTAAACCGAATATGCTCCATTATTATCGACAATATTTCGCCATTTTTTTGGTAGATCCATGATCCCATCGGTGAAAAACTTCTGAGGTTTCTGGTCGAAAAACTGAATCAAGTAGTTTTCACAGGCTTCTTTTGAAACCAACTTAATTCCATTGAGAGAGTTCTGCAGAGATCGAAACAGATGATAGTCAGAGGGTGCTATATCCGGACTGTAAGGTGGGTGCATCAAAACTTCAACCAAACTCTCTCAATTTTTGACGGGTCATCAAAGAAGTGTGTGGTCGGGCGTTGTCATGATGGAAGACAACACCTTTCCTATTAATAAATTCGGGCCGTCTTCTTTCAATCGCCTGGCGTAATCTCTCTAGTTGTGCACAGTAGAGTTGAGAATCAATCGTCTGACCAGTTGGAAGTAGCTCGTAGTGGACGATTCCCCTCCAGTCCCACCATACACACAGCATACTTTTTTTGGCGTCAATGTTGGCTTAGCGAACGCTTGTGACGGCTCACCATCCTTTATCCACGATCTTTTACGCTTCCGATTATCGTACGTAATCCATTTTTCATCTCCGGTTATTAAACGTTTCAGAAACGGCTCGATTTCATTCCGTTTCAGCAGCGCATCGCAGATGTTAATTCGGTCCATCATGTTTTTCACGCTCAACTCATGAGGAACCCATACGTCAAGCTTTTTTTTTGTAACCAGCTTTGTGTAAATGGTTCAAAACAGTTTTGTGGTCAATGCCTAGCTCCATGCCAATATCGACACTGCTGATATGCTTATCTTGTTGGACTTTTTCAAGAATTTCATCAGATTTTTCAGTGATTGGACGACCGGAGCGTGACTCATCTTTCACATTGAAATTTCCAGAACGAAAGCGAGCGAACCATTTCCGCGCAACAGATTTCGATAAAGTACCTTCACCGTACACAGCACAAATTTTATCACAAGCCTGCGCAGCGTTCTTCCCCTTATCATAATAATATTGCAGAATATAGCGAAATTTCTCATTATTCTTCTCCGTTTTCAAGTGCGAATAACTTTCCAACCACTGCACCGATTACAATGTTTCTACGCTCAAACTAACGTTCGGAAGGTCATCTAAAAAACGAGCCCTCGGTGGTGTCGCTGTGACTTGTTGTTCTTTAGTTATCGGCAACCAATGCCATCTATCGGGAAAAACGCCACGAACTTTTTCCCAGACCCAATATTTGTTTTTAGTTTAATAACAGAATATTTTGTAGTTCTATACATAAATATATTTTCATTTCCATGAACGGACATAGGTAACATTTACATAAAGCTAGTGCAAAATGACAGAATAGATTAGTGGCATAAATGAGTAGTATATATACCTTACTCACAATCAATTTAGCGCAAAGAGGTACAGTAGAATTTTATAGAAATTACCAAAGTAGTAACTGCCACTATCTTAGAATTTCATAGAAATTTCTGGCGAATTGAGTGATACAAAATACTGACGTTTTCCGTTTACCGACTTGGTAATAATAGATACGAAAACAACATTAATTTTCCTTGAAAATTAATGGTCAATTCGTAATAGTTTAAAAACAAAATAAAAAGAAAGAGTGGAATTAAATTATTAGTAGCCTTAATTTTCGATACTATAAAAAGAGAACTTATTTTGCAATGCACGTCATGGCATTTATCGCAGAGCAAACTATTTCGTAGAAAAAAATTAAAAATTATTTCTGCCCCGTTACTATGAAAACAGGCATCATCATAAGAAAAATAAGTGCAGCAATGCGCACAAAAATGAAACAGAATGACTAGGAAAATGGAGTTACGGTATAGAATAAAACGTTTCACCATTTGAAATCTTAATTTAGTTATTAACTTAGAGGGTCACCTAAAAGTTTGTTTTCGAAACAATGACTATAAAATAATTAAAATGCAAATCTAAATTTGTTCATAACGAACATAAAATTCGTAAAAATCTGATAAGAATTATCATCATTACAAAATATGTATATTCAAATTACGAGGAAAATTATGGCATTAATTAATAAAAGAACATATGAGGGATAATCTAATAATCAAGATAATAAAAATAATAGATAACATAGAAGTGGAAAAAAAGTATACCAACTCCCAGGAGATTGCCAATATGTTATTCAATTGAACTGATGTTGTATGTAACTTGATATATGATACTAGAAATGCGCAATAATAATATTTTTTCACCCAACAGATCACACCTAATTACAGGATAATATGCAAATTAGGTCATACGCTGTAAAAGAATTATTAAAATAAAAATATTTTACAACTAAAAATTGTAAGTATTTTACAACTAAATCAAAATGAAAAAAGATGTAAAATATAGACAATAAAAATATAGAATGGAGGAAAACTCAAAATGAAAACATAAAGAATTAGCTTAGTACCAAAACTAAAATTATGTCTTTGAAACATACTGCTGTGATACTTCTACTGCCGACGTTTCGTCTTGCACGAGATATCTTCAGCGCTAAACTATAGTAACTAAAGCAGTAGCAGTAGTTAAGCTCGAAAGATTAACCATGTAAATGGAGATGAAACGCTAGAAGTACAAGTACCGAGAACGCGATTCCAGCTCGAAAGCCAAGGTGAAAAAGATATGGACAACGACAGCGAAAGTCTACAAGCCAGATTAATATAATCAGTATTTTCATTTAGTATACTTGAAATTATTTTGTACCAAATCAAATTAAATATTGGAACTCAAAAATGGAATCTATATACAAGAAAATTTTATTTTAATATTGATGTAAAAAAAATTCAGAACATAATTTTTATCCAAATCTTTTTCAGAATTAATATGTATTTACATAGGCCCGTTTTCCAATTACTCTTCATTCCCATAATGGTCTTTTATAGGGCAAATAAACATTCAAGAAAATTAAATAGGCATTATCTATTTAACAGGCAAGTGAATATTTTCTACTTACAAGTATGCATTAACAATATAATACGCAAATTTAAAAATATGAATTTATTTATGACGTATACCAAAAATAGAAACCTAAAACAACCAAATTTATTGTCAATCCTCTACTTACGTAGTTTGATGGCGCGATTCATAATTAATTTCAAAATATTTAAATAAAAACGGAAAAGTCAAGAAAGAAAATAAAATAGTTAAATTTATTAAAACATGAATTACTACTAAAAAGGGTTCAAACATTATTTGTAGTTAAGCGAAGCGGCTATGTCTCGAATTCTTTCTTATAAATGTCGTACTGTGATATTAACAAAGAAAATTTACAGTCTACCGAAAAGTATATTTTAAAAGTGTATTTGTGCGTATTTAAAAAAAGCGATTATCTGTTTAAAATCATCGGGGACCGACCTTTTTTTATATCTCCTCATCGGAATTCCTCTGATACTGGCCCGGGCTATACACGCGAGTGTTGTTCGTAGCATCGATTTTTTCTGACAGTGACTTGTGGAAATCCTCAACTGTATTTATTTTTTTAAATTAATTATAAAAATCCTAAAATTTGTGTTGCTCCTTTTAACTTTCATTATAAGTTTTGTTAAGTTATTAGTTTTGAAAAATTCTGTAAAATAAATATATTACATATATAATTTATATTTTATTTGTTTAATTTGAGTTATATTTTTTATTATGTTGATTTACTTATTTAAAATCAATTCATCTTAACAAGAATATTTCTCTATATTGTACTTTATTTTAATTAGTCGATAGATTTTGCGACATTACTTATTGACAATAACATACTATTATTGTATTTATGAATTGATTCTAAATATGTATATTTTTAGGCTCATGGGTTCTCTATGTAGCTATACATAAGGATACAGTAAGCTAATTCAACAATTACAAGTATTTACAAAATATTCCTAACTTATATGTGGTTTAAGTGTTTTGTATTTAATGAATTTCTCCTATGTTTTATATCATATATATATATATATATATATATATATATATATATATATATATATATATATATATATATATATATATAAAGCAACTTCGGAGTAAATTTTCAAATTATTTGTATTTTTAAGGATGGAGCCATTTACTTGCAACTAATTAAACATTAATAAAATTAGAAGAAAATCCATAACAAATTACATATAATTTTCACTAACTCGAGTATAATTACCAGAGATTTTGCACTATATGCGCGTTTCAGTAACTATGTTATTATTTTTAATGGAAAGTTAAAGAGCTTTGCAATAATTTTTTGCATCCTTTTCACAGAATACAATGCATTCAGTGGCTGAAAAAAACAATGAAATTTAATTAAATTACATTCGCGTATTTACCATAACTGTCCAAATAGTTGGCCTTCCTAATAAATTAAATTATCTTAATTCTCGTTATATTTTTAATGAAAAAAACTAGGCTACAAACCATTAAGAGATAGAATAACAATATACGTGTTATCTGAATTTTATAACAACGCAGTACATTTACTATAATGTAACTTTTACTCTGCAATGCACATAGTTCCAATGTATTTAATTCTGTATGTCATGTAAGCTTATGTACGTTCTGTAATCTGCATTTGTAATTAAATAATTATTTAATTTTAATATACCGATAGGTATATTTTAATTACAAGTATATTGTGACTTAAGAATCGCATTGAAGTATTATTCTTTATATTTGTGGTGGTATTGTTGTGGTGTTTTACCTATACATTCATGTTCGCAGATGTTACATAGGATTTTATGTATTACGTATGGTTTATGATCCCAACATTTTTCTGTTTTGCTTCTGTAAAACAACGAGTGTTATCCTTATGAAGTTTATGAGCGAGTCTTAAATTATGGGACTTGGATTTCTTCTGGCTGTTATAGAACATATTTTATTACAATACACGAGTCCTTTTACCTACACATTAAGAAAGAAAGTTTACTCTGTAATGCTATAACAGATGTGAGGTAAGCCGTAGATAAGATGTGGTGCACGGTTTTACTAAAGACGCGGAAAAATTATTGTAGTGAAAATGAATAGATAGAAAGCAACAGTATAGTATTATGCATATCTAGAAGATGAATTACAATTAAATAAGAAGATAAATATGTAATTACAATTAAAAAGATAAAAATAGAGCACTGCAAGGTAATGTTTTTGGTCCTATTTTTTACGTATAACGGGATTTGCAACATTGGAAAATGCGACTACCCCGTACAAATAAAAGCAAAAAAGGTAGAGTTTTATACAACATAGTGGCTCGTCATAACAATAGTAATATGTACATATGTAGATACCCTTAATAGGTCTTGTAGGCCAGTAGCTTTTATGGATAAAAAGCGTCCGTCGCGATTTCAGACTTTCGGTATTCTATTATGGTAATGTGATTTGTGGTATGCACTGACCGCCTATTATTCTCCAAGAATTGGTTTGGGATACTCACTTTCATAACAGTATGAATGATGTTGAGACTGAAAAATGCTATCGAAATTAGAGGCGGTCCATGTCTTGAAACCAGAATTTTCAAATTCGTATTCTAGTCTAGAAAAGTGTAAATTCTATTCGTGAAAAACATGTTTAATTGATGAAGGAAAGATGAGTTAGTAAAATACACGGTCGATGTTAATATAAAGAAATTGTCTGTGGTGTCAGTAAAATACAGAGGCTTTTCTTATCTTAATTATACAGCGTGTTTCAAAAAGAATATACGTATTGCAAAGTATTATTTTGTCCAAACTATCGATCCCTACCCCTCGGCTCGGCTGTTCGAGAAACGAATATATAGTCTAGTTTATTTAATAGCCGATAGATGTCAGTTGTCTTCTGTGTTTCTTTGTAACCGTCATATGTTTAAAATGGCTACTCCGCAGCAGAAATCATTTTGTGTTCTCGAGTTTGCGATGTGCAATTCCGTGATTACAGTGCAAAGACGTTTCAAGTTGAACTA
The DNA here is from genome assembly GCA_031893035.1 of Dermolepida albohirtum. Classification (NCBI taxonomy): domain Eukaryota; kingdom Metazoa; phylum Arthropoda; class Insecta; order Coleoptera; family Scarabaeidae; genus Dermolepida; species Dermolepida albohirtum. Next base: position 7,917 of record JAVIWB010004820.1, on the reverse strand, counting down.
CCAAATTGGTCTTCCAAATGGGTGGAACATTCGCAGATGGTATCGACAATTTGTAGATACAGGATGTGTATATATAGGAAAGAGTCCTGGCCGCCCTCGCGTTTCTGAAGAGAATGTTGCACGAATTCAAACTGTTTTCTAACGTAATCCTTCAAAATCAACTCGTCATGCCAGTCGGGAGTTACAATTGCCTACAATAATAATTTGTTAGTTATCAAGCCGTACAAGTTACAGTTGTTACAAGCTCTGCGTCCTGATGACAAAGGGAAACGTATGGCATTTTGTAACGAGATTCATGATGCTATTGACAATGATAACACTTTCACACAACGCATCGTGTTCAGTGATAAAGCGACTTTCCATGTCTGTAGTCTGCTAAACAAACATAATGTTGGAATTTGGGGTCTACAGAACCCACATGCAGCCATTGAAAATGTACGAGATTCGCCAAAAGTCAATGTGTTTTGTGCGATATCCCGATCATTTGTTTATGGCCCATTCTTCTTTGATTGAAACACGGTTAACGGTCAGCAGTATCTCGCTATATTACAAAACTGGTTGTTTCCGAGGCTGCACGAAGACAACTTCAGTTTTCAACAAGACGGGGCACCCCCTCACTGGAGTTCGCAATCTGAATGAAACTCTACCGAACCGTTGGATTGGTCGTCAAGAAGCTGGCGACTTAGCATGTATCAGCTGGGCTCCACGGTCACCAGATTTTACACCCTGTGACTTCCTTCTGTGGGGTTTCGTTAAAGACAACGTTTATGTACCACCACTCCCACAGAACCTGGAAGAGTTGAAGAACTGGATCCGTACTGCCATAACATCAGTGACGAAGGACACGCTTGCCCGAGTATGGGAGGAATTTGAGTATCGACGTGGTATTGTTCGTGTGATGAAGGACATATTGGACATTTGTGATCTGAACTTGAGAGGTTCGTAAATATGTGTGTAAAGTTTCATATTCGTATGTCTTAAAGTTTAATAAATATATGCATTCATTTGAAACACCCTGTATTATTGAAGTATCAAAGAATGCATAAGGAGAGATATGATAAGTAGAAGAAGACCTATAAAAAGAAACAGAAGGAGAAGAAGAAATATGAGGAAACAAAGACTAATAAATGTTACTTGAAGCAACATTAAAATTAAAATTATCTTTAAATCCCATTCCAAAACCGGGCACCCACTCAGTTAGATTCTACTGTTCTGTACTAATCATTACTATATATATATATATATATATATATATATATATACTATACACCTGAATAATCTAAACCGTGGATGAAGAAAGTATGGACAACGACCGCGAAAGTTTACGAGCCAGATACTTAATGCGATGTCCAAAAATAACTTGTAATACAGCATTTTCTTCTTTAACATCGACTTGGATCTTGACGCAAAATTGCAAAAATGAAAATGGAATTAGAATTCGGATATACAAATTCTATGGTTTGTTATGAAGCAACCCATAATTTCTCCACCCATTTTATTTTATAATACGTAATGAAATTTTGCGGCGTAAACGTGAAACTCTGTGCTTCATAACATTCGTTGAGATTTTAGATTGCCAGTACTGTGAGATAAAAACAATTGTTCTCACCTAACTGCAACTTCCAAGATGAAACTTTAAATTTGCGAGTGCATAGAAAAGAAATTAATGATCCTGTAGATTAGTTTTACCATGCGAAACGAATGATTTTTTTCATAAAGAAGAAAAGTTTAAACCGAAATACTTTAAAATATTCACTAACATTTCATCTTTGACAAATGTTAATATTATTACTTCCACTTAGTAGTGAAACATCCAGATTCAAGTAATTTATTTCCAGTTCCATTTTAGAATAATCTGTTTCTTCGGCCAGCCTAATAAAAATATCAGTTAGATATAGCAAGTGTATGTACATACTAAATTAACATTTCCGAAGTGTCTGGCTCTCTTTTTGTCGTTGCGAAATACCCAAATTCACATATCGCCACTTCAGTCTTAATAACTACATTCTATTCGTATAAATTATAAGGATAATTAGCATGTAGAGGTATAAGTTGAGTCGGAACTCATATAATCCCAACTTATATTTCTGTCTCCCTTTTACATGTTACTTTACATTTGCCAGACGCGATTGTATGTGTACGCTGCAAATGTGGACAGCGAGTTGTTTAATGAAGGTCCCGGAGGGTTTCGCATTAGCATCCGGAGTCGAGCTTTGGCTAGGCGTTCCTGGGGCTTCCTCCGGGGATCTTGTGCGACCCCATGCTTTACTGTTCCAACATTAAATGCCGTACTCGCAATTACACTTGCTCCATAATAAAACCCTTAGAGAAGGGTGGCCGTGTATTAGAATTCAGAATGGAGAGGCGGAGTGAAGAAGAAAAGATGTAAAAAAGATCGAGAGGAAGAAAAAGACAGAAGAATCAGAAAAAAATAGGTTTTCATTTCGGAAAGCTGTGATTTATTTACTGCAACTTAAACTGTTTAAGCTCTCCCGGTCGCACGTTACTACACTTAAAATGACAAGTAATGTAACTGCAACACGAAAATGGATTATGAAAGTTTGTGCTGTAAATTTGCGAAAATATAAGCACAAAAATTTAACTGCGTTCAATTTGTGTAATAAAGTTATATACTTCTAAGATGCTAAATATATTCTACGTTATCTAACGATTTTGTTGCATATATAAATAAAATAAAATTAATTGATTTCACTGGCAACTTATGTATGTATATTCTATATCGTATAATATATTTGTGCTATTTACAGTATTACGAGGAAATTTTTCAATAAAAAATGGTCGCGAAAGGCTACACTCACTGAATTGCCCGCAACTTCCTTGCAAGACAAAGTACTCCGATTTTAATATTTTTAATGATTAGATAATCATAGCCTTTAATAATACGAACAGAAATACTTAAATTGGAAGATTTCTTGAACAAAAGTAGATGAGACCAGAAGTAAATTATATCAAAGAAAATGTAAGGAACTTGGAAATTTATACCCATAAAGTGATGTATGAGAAGAAATTTTATTTATTTTGCTCAGTTTAGTATGAGATATTGACAGAATATTTTAACATTTCGATAGTCAAATAAATAAGACAGAGATAACACAAAAAACTTGACGTTAGGCACCAAGACATTTTATAGATATTAGAAGATGCTGATAACATTCTCGAAGGATATTTTGATATAAGAACATTTTTTTAGCTATAATAAGCATTTACTGGAACTTTAAGAGGGACACAGCAACAACATATATTTAGGTCGTGAATTGATTTGAGAAAGAGTTGAAGGCAATTGTTTATGGGCTATAATTGCAGCTTAAATGTAAAACTATGCACATTGGTAATGATTTCTGCGAAGAATAGCCTACCATTAGCTTTGTAGATCGATAACCTTGGCAGCGGCCAGTCCAGGAATTTACTCCGATATCTGTGCATCCTTTGGCATAGGTATGTCGAATTATATACTAGATGACGACAGCTCAATAAAAGTTACGTGTCGATATAACTTCGATTCCGTTGGAATATGGTAAATGTTGAATAATAGATAAACAATTGTTTACTGGTAGCGTTCAAAGAATACGTTCCAACGGAAGTGGAGGCGCATTCTATTTGTCTACGTGAAAACCAAAAATAGTAAAACTTCTTATTTTGATTTGCTCATAATTATATATAATTTGCTCATAATTATATATAATGGTATCCATGCGTTAGTTTATATATACTTAGTCCTAGTATAAATACTGTCGCTCAATACTGGAAATAAAAAAAACATATTCCTAAAACTTCATATTTAATTACCTGAGATCATACACTGACCAAATAAAATTAGTTTTATTAAATCTTTCAAATAGGTAACATGGAGTGGAGTGATAAGGAAAATAAAATCACCGTGATAGCCCTTCATAAGTGCGGAAAAGTTTCGAGTGGAATTTTGACAATTTTGAAACTTTTAAAAATAATCCCTAGGTTTGTCTATTATGTTTCGTCTTAACGAAATACCACAAAAGAGTGTTCGATAGCAATCCGATAGGCCTTGCATTGTTGGAATGCTAGCAACATATAAGCACTTACGAAAGAAATTCATCTTAATCCTCTGCAGAAGCAAAAAGTCATTGCTAGAGAAATGCAGATATCAACATCGACAAGAAGACCGCCTCGCATTATTGAAAATGACATAAAGATGAGAACTTTCAGAAGAAGTGCAGGACAGTTGTTGACCGACGCTATAAAGAAGATAAGGTAAAAATATTCAAGACGTTACTTACACGGTATGTCGACAATAAGCATAGAAAAATTTTATTTATCGAAGGAAAAGTATTTAGGGCTGACGGGTATTGCCACAAGTAAAATGACCGTGTGTATTAACACTCCTCTACGGAAGCTAGAAATGTTATTACAAAAGGTACAAGAAGGACATCACCCCGCCTCCCACATAGTTTAGAGGGAAGTTGCCAAGGACGCTATTGCTAAAAAATGTTAAAACGGCAGCTAAAAAATATTGAAGCGATATTCCTTTCTTATTCAATTGAGAACGTTATGTGTTTCAACAGGATTCAACACCAGAAAGAAAACAGTAACAATACAAAGTTAACTAGAGTTCATTCGAGTTTCTGAGTCAGAAAATCCAGATTAAAATGCTCTGGACTACGAATTGTGGTCTGAGCTAGAAAAAATGACCTGCAATAAAACAGGCACAAATATTGTAAGCCTGAAACGATCTCTGGCAATAGCTGTCACTAATTTCCTTATGGTCCTAGAGTAATGGAATCGATGAATGACCGTGAGTTAAAAAGCGTATGTGAAGATCAGAGGAAACTCTTTTAAAAAAATTTTGCGTTATCGCTTTCAGAATAATATAAGCCAATAAATTTAATTAATTTTATTGAAAATGTTAGTTTTATTAAATCATAATGCTTCATTATATGTGTGAGAATATTTATAGCAAGACTAGGTATACTAAACTTCATAGAATAACATAAACAGATATATATGTATGTATATTTAACATTTGCAGATTCGTATTTTATAAAATGTGTATATAATCTCTATAAAGATTATATGTATGTAATATATATATATACGAAATATGAATCTGCAAATATTGTTCGAAGAGCTGGCACTCCTAACTTCTGCCGTTGACATGTAATACTACCACTAATCGCAAACCAACTTCAACGTTCGCCCCGAATAACTGTCGTTCACTTTTCCCGGATTAATTGCCTGGACTTGCTATAAAATCAAAGTTCACGCATGGTAAACTATGCAGATACATAAAGCGATAACTGATTGCTGCTAATCCGCACGTACAATTAACGTGAATGGAATTATTAAGTCATTACGTATTTGTGAATTGTCTGGAAACAAAGCAACGACGGTACTGTTAATAAATATAAATTTTCAGTTTTATTGCAAATATCGAAAATTTCAGACAATGTAAAAATGTTCGATATTAAATAATCATAAATACAAATTGCTTATCATTATAATGCTAAAAAATGCAGTACTAGAATATATGTTAATTTAATTTTTAGTGGAACAACTATCAATGATAAACAAAAAATTATTAACGCTTTTGCGGACATTATTATTTCCAAATATTCAATTTACATAAATCAAATTTTTCTCTGGCACCATCCTTACCAATATTGTGGGTATTTTTCTGAATAAGCCTACGTTTAAAATATATAAAATTTGTGATATCTGCTACCTTAATGAAAATAATCAACCTTGCCGTTGCCGTGTCAATAAATTGAAATGAGCCAGAATAATTTCAGGTTCTTAAAAAACATCTCTATTTTATGAACTATCGACTAATTACCATTTTTATACAAGGATTATATGGTGTGATTTATGCGAATACTTGCTCATTTATTTCTTCTCAATAAAATTGTTTCATGCCTGGTCGTCACACAACAAACTTTTCATGTACTTTTAACTCCGTAAATCATTATCTACTTAATTACAAAATTTTTGTTTCCCTACACAATTACTTAGTCATCTTTACTAATCTGGTGTACTTGAGAGTTCGAGCCTGGAGCCATTGTTCTTTAACGACGCTTTAAATTACGCCGACGATTTAACAGATTACTCAACTATTAGTGATGAACAAGGTGTTAAGAAACTGTAAGAAGATATAGAACTGTTTACATTAGTCAGTCTCATAAAAATATGTTAATTATAAATACTAGTGATACATCATCTTTTGTCCGTATGAAGTGCAATTTCAATTTTCTTATCACATCAGTAATCAGTTACTGCAGTGAGTGGAATCATTTAATGACGTTAGAGTAATTTTTGACACAATTATAACTTTTGGTCATGGTTATATTCAGTATATAAGTATGTATCTAGATTCCTAAATACCACGAAACTTATAAGATGTACTTTTTCTATGTTGCCAATAACCGTGTGTGCTGGTGTTCATTCAACGGAACGCAATGTTAATTCATTGAGCGAACTGATTCTTGAGATTTACTCACAACTGTTTAAAAGAAGAGAATATAGAAGTGCGAAATTGTTATTTAAACTTTTGTCAAATGGTACTAACTGATGTGCTCTTCAATGTTAAATTACACATCTCACAAATAGTCACATGTAATCCTACAACGTTCGCTTTTGGTATGCCAAGCCCTAACACATGAAAGCGTCACTGTCACATATGTATGTATCGTAACGCAAAAAGGATATCTTGTATATTCTCGCTGTTCTGGTTTCACGAATGCGTAAGAAGAAATAACGAATTATACCAAGCGTACTCCATCAAACGTATTGAAATCTTCCATGAATGAATGATATGAAAACTATGGAACATCTATTGCAATTTATTTAATCATTGAATTGTTAACCAAGGCTTCAGTTTTTTTTCGGAACTAAGGTTGAAATGACTCACCTTCGCAGAACAATTTATTAGCGTACGATAGTCTCACCATAAATTTTCTTGAAGTTAGGAATCGCAGATGCATTATTGCCAAAGTTAAATATATTGCATTTTAATATGTTTTATTGGTATTCATCTTATGCAAATGTAAGTAACCATTTGAATAAAAGAAGTATTAATCTCACGTAATACAAAGACTAACTAATCAATTAACATTACAAATTTCTTTTTTACAAATATAACACAATGCGTCTGTTCGCATGTACAAATCGAATATAGCAATCATGCTCAGGTTGAGAATCAAATGCAACTCTCGAGTTTTTTATAAGTCGAGCGCATTTCAAAATAATACTTTAGAAACCACTTGAACAATATTTACTTGGTTTTTGAATGGTAGGCGAACATAAGTAGCATACCAACCTACATACGTATTCTTCTTTTCCTGTTGAATAAAATAATTAAAATTACACGTAAACGTACTTCACTCAATTTTACGAATATAAATAAGAAAAAGTGTTTTAATGAAAAAAGTGTGACATTTAAATATTGTCTTTTCTAAAAAAGAGGAAAACGAATATTCTTCTAAAATTCAATTAAGACCGCCCGCAACTGTAATAGAAGCAAAAGCGTAGGAGAACCTCGGCACAACTTTACAAAATTCGTGATTAAAACATCTTTTATCTGTCTTCTGTCCTTTCTCGCTCTCCTCTCACTCTTCCGGGTTGCTTTATAACGTTCCCGTATATATATTTTATCATTTAAATAAATCAGTCGTATTCTTTTAATAAACCCGAGTAAACAAGTTGAAAGAGAGTAAAGTCAAGTGGGAGGTAGGCATTGAAACGTTCAAATGATCGAAGAAGTTGGTGAGTCAGAGAGAGAAGGAGATATAAGTCCTTAAAAAGCTAGAAGTGAGGAGCTTTCCAGATCGCGGATAGAATTTTACTTCGAAAAGAGAAGTTCGAGGCAAACACTGGAAAAATGATTTAATGTTTTCTAAAATATGTCGTTCGGAATTTAATATTATCCGA
>JAVIWB010004816.1:0-64436 GCA_031893035.1 Dermolepida albohirtum | reverse complement strand
TTAGGCAAAAGCTTCGTTGGCCAGTGTAGTTGTAATAATAATAACAATAATAGAGATGATAATTCAAAAATTTTTTATTTTCCCACATCACCAATTAACAAATAATAGAATACAAAATTATATAAAAAGCAATATTCAAATGACAGATTGGAGTATTTTAACTACATTTTCATTAATGCTGTTATAAAATATGTAGTAACAGCAGTATATAGTTATGTATATGTAAATAAGGTTACATAATAATATAAAAAGGAATATAAATTCAAGGAGTAGCCATTTTTTTGCAACAAGTTAGTATATCATAACAATTACCCACACCTTTATATAGATTTCAAATAAATGTAGTAGATTAAAAATTCCAACACTGCGTGCTACAGGAAGGATACATAAAATTATGAATATGATTATAAAGAGGAACATAATGTGAATCATTCTAGTTACAAAGAAAATGTAACCCGAATGTACATTTATGAGGAAAAATTAGATATGTCGATGATAATTTTACATTAGAGATTACGCTTAAAATATTACTCCATTGTTCACAGTTCTCTTATGGATATCATCATACTACTGAAGCATACTTAAACTTTGAACAATTGAAAAGTGTATTCCTCTGGGCTTCCGGGCTGGAATCGCGTCACTGATATAACTGCCAATTATACCAGTGACGCTGTTCCAGCCCGGATGCCCAGAAGAATATAGTATGGACCACTACCGCGGAAGTCTACATACCAAATTAATTGAAAAGTGATTTACACAATATGACACCGAAGGTGTATTACTTGTTTTAGAACTGTCGAAAACCTTCTCAACCAAATTGCTTTTAGGAACAACTGTATTTTGCAAAAAAATTGTGGCTTTCTCGGGTGTAAGTCACTTGTACTTAGACTTCCATGTCAAAATATTCTTAACTTCTATCAAATTAGCGATTAAGAAAGTGATTATGGCGCTGGAAATGTTTCAAATCACACAATTACAGTACTCATAAATCATTAACAAGAAGCAAGCAAAATATGGGCCCCAGGTTGGACTCTTGCGGCATTTTAAATGTAATAAAATAGTTACTCGAAGAAAAATTTCATCCCAATCATTAATTTCTAAATTAGCTTTAGTTATTTGTATTTTAATTTTAGATTCGTGCTATCTTAGGGGTATTTTAGATTAAATATTATTGACTGTCAAATTAGGTACAGATAGTATGTTTTATTTTAAAAAGTACGTTTCCAGTTACTTTTTGATTGCACGATTATAAAAAACCGGGTAAACGTCATTTAAATTACCCAAAGTTCTAATAAACGTATCTTCACATCATTTATGTTAAGGAAAATTCTCAAACGTGTTATAATTAAATGGGTAATAATAATAAGATTTATCTACTCGTTCGACCTGTTAAATCTAATTAAAGAACGGAATATAATTAAAATTATGTCATGAAATTGTGGTGTAAGGTACAATATGAAAACTAATAAAATTAAAAATTACCAAATTTCCAGTCTTGTGATTATTTAATCTATACATTATTTCGGCGCCTAAACGTGGGGCTAATTAAAATTTTTGCACGAAAAGCAATTTTAGTAACACAAGAAAGCACACTTCGCACGCAACATTCTTTTCGTTCCTTTATAATTCATATCGTCAAAGACTATCTTATATCCGTAAGTTTTATAGTCAACGTGTATCAACGTAGTAAAATAAAATAGCAAGTTCACGAAATTACAGTTGAACTTGGAAACAAAGGCCATTGTCTTCTCTCAATTCCGTCATACGGGGATCTTTATGTTATTTACAAGAACTATTTGCAGTTTCCTGTTTAAATTTTGCATATTATTATTTCTATATCTAGCGTTTGCTTACGGTGCAACGACATTTCAAGTTTACAGAGATCGTTTTACCGTATCGCATAAAGTAACGAATACTGAAATATTCGACATACCGGCACAGCAATTCGGGCACAATTTGCTTACATTTAATTATAAGGTACACTCTAAACAGTAGCGTTTTGAGAGTTTTCTCTTTTTGATAGATATTTCGTTCAAAGTAGATGTGTGCAATATGCAATAAGATCTTTATGAATTAATGAATTAACGAGCATAGGCATACCTACAAAGTTAACGAGGCTCATGTGGTGCTATTTTTATTTACAACAATGTACGAGGGTGGTCTGGAAAGTTTCCGACCTCAACGTGAAGATGACAGCACTCATCAATAAAAGGGAATGTGGTTGTGTATCTATTGTCAGGTACTCACCAAAGTTTCAGCCATCTTGGACGCGCAGTTGTTATTTGACAGTCGTTTGAGTGAGTCGATGTGAGTGTCAAGTATCGAGTTGTCATTAAATATTCGTTTTTGAAAGGTAATACGCCTACGCAAATCAAAGATGAGTTAGACTCTGTATACGGGGACTGTGCAAAACGCCTAAATACGAGAGTGGTCTAAAAAGTTTCCGACCTCAACGTGAAGATGGCAGCACTCATCAATAAAAACTAAAAAATGTAGTTGTGTATCTATTGTCAGGTACTCACCAAAGTTTCAGCCATCTTGGACGCGCAGTTGTTATTTGACTGTCGTTTGAGTGAGTCGATGTGAGTGTCAAGTATCGAGTTGTCATTAAATATTCGTTTTTGAAAGGCAATACGCCTACGCAAATCAAAGATGAGTTGGACTCTGTGTACGGGGACTCTGCACCATCATTTACCACAGTGAAATTTTGGGCAACAGAATTTAAACGTGGTCGTAAGAGCTTGGGAGACGATGAACGTTCGGAACGTACAAAAACTGCAACTACTGACGATAACATCGCTAAAGTTCACCAATTGGTGCTAGACGACCGTCGAATTAAAGTGAGAGAGATAGCAAAGCCTACGAATATGTCCAAAGACGTGTTTATCACATATTAAGTCAAGATTTAGGCATGGCAAAGTTGTCCGCGTGTTAGGTGCTGCGTTTGCTAACGTTATACGAAAATCGTATTCGAATGAAGATTTCCAACGCAGTTTGGGTGCAATAAATCGGAGTTTTAGCGCCGACTAATTACTGTAGTTGAAACTTGGATACACCGTTATACGCCCGAAACAAAAATACAGTCAAAACAGTAGACTGCAAAGGGGGAACCGGCTCCAAAAGAAGCAAAATTTTTTCGGCTGGGACAGTGATGGCGACTGCTGTTTTTTGGGATAGTCATGGAATTATCTTAATCGAATATCTTCAAAAAGGAAAAACTATTACAGGAGCATACTGCGCATCATTACTTGACAAGCGCACTCTTTATTTAACTTAAGAGTTAAAAAGTGTTACTTAAAAGAAATTTGTACTGCCGTTTGCATTACTTTTATTTTGGTGATTTATAGGTATTCAGTATTCAGGTGTGCGTTACTTATTCACTGTGCTGGTCGTTTACTAATATGTATATTCAGTCAATTCTACTAAGCTTTTGAATTTAAAGAGGTCATGAATCGATAAATTTTTGAATGTTTTTCTAAATCCTTAAATATATATTTAGCTAAATGAACAAATTTTATCTTTTGCTAAAAAGCTTTCGAATAATATTATGACAAGTCCAAGTAAGATTCAGTTTTTGTCAATGAAATCAGAAATTTTGTGAAGATCCAGTTGCGAATAAATATATGCCTTCGCATCGCCATTTCTGACTATTAAAAATACATTGCCTTTGGCTTTTGCTGGGTAAAATCGTATGATACAATGTTTAGAATTGTAAATGTTCTTTACAATAATCTCTTCTATTTAACTTATAGAGAAATTAGTCCAGTTATGACTTTATATTATCGTATTTGGGCGGGCAATATATTATCTATCGAAAAGCGTGTCAAAAACCGAAAATTGTTCTAATATTCTTGGCACAAAAAGAAAGTAATTCCAAACATATCTGATTGTGTACTGCTTAGCCAGAAAGTTTAAATTCTTTTTAGAATTTGTGATAAAGGAATCTTCACTTATGACGTAACTAGTGGGTTTGAGAATAAATGGAAATGTGTTTTCGAGTAGAATTTAAACAGCACTTTAAGCACGTATCATTGTTTTACAAATTATTAAGATTTATGGAAGGAAACGCGTGTCATAAAAATGTATTTTAATTAATCATAATAAACATTAACTCTCTCTTAAAATTGCACCTCGACATTCGGAAAAGGAATAGGAACTATTAGAACAAATCTTGCTTAAATTGAAGCCCGGCTTTTTATTCCTTTATTTTAGCCTCTTGTGCTGGAATTAGAAGAGCTTTTAAAATATGAGTCGTAATCAGTTAAGGAAAGAGTTAAAAAAAGAACTCGATAGTATGGCTATGATGTTAGAGATAAAAAGGTGCTAATAAAAACTTGACTGATGAAAAACCACATTTTTCAGTTTCGTATAAAAATGTATAAATTAATATATTAGGTGCGCAACTAAGTTCTCGCTGTTTTTCAAGAGATGGCTTCAGTAGTAAGTACTGGTCGATTGTGACATAACCATAACGTCATGAACCAAGCTTAGACATATGGTAAACAAACCGCTTTGACACATTAATGATTTTGTTTTTGCGTCATATACTTTTAGTTGTGTGAAAATGTCTGATTTTGTGCCAAATAATAGTCGTTTGCGGGAAGTGTTGCTTTTCTTCTTTCATTCGAAGAAAACGGCGGCTCAAGCTCATCGAGAACTCCAGAAAATTTAGGGAGATGCTACTTTAAGTGAAACAACGTGCCGTGATTTGTTCCGTTGTTTCAAAGACGGTGATTTCGATGTTGATGACCGTTCGCGCGAAGGAGGACCAAAAACCTTCGAAGACGCTGAATTAGAGGCATTGCTCGATGAGGATCCGTGCCAAACGCAAAAAGAGCTTGCTTCAGCATAAGGAGTTACCCGCCAAGCCAGTTCCCAGCGATTGCATGCGTTGGAAATGATTCAAAAAGAAGGAACTTGAGTTCTTTATGATTTGAAGCCAAGAGACGTTGAGCGCCGTTTTCTCGCCTGTGAACAACTGCTGCAGCGGCAAAAAAGGAAGGGTTTTCTTCATCGCATCGGTACGGGTGATGAAAAATGGATTTATTACAGCAACCCAAAGAGAACAAAATTATGGGGACTACCCGGTCATGCTTCTACGTCATCGGTTCGACCGAATATTCACGCTGCGAAGGTTTTGCTGCGTATTTGGTGGGACTAGGGCGGTGTTATTTATTATGAGCTGATGCAACCGAACAAAACTATCACTTGGGAACGGTATCGAACTCAATTGATGCGATTGAGCCGAGCACTGCGCGAAAAGCGGCCACAATACGAGCAGAGGCACGAAAAAGTGATTCTACAGCATGACAACGTTGCCAAACCCCTTGAAATCTACTTAGAAATGCTCAAATGGAGGTCCTACCCCACCCGCCATATTCCCCAGATATTGCACCGTCCGATTATTACTTGTTCCGTTCGATGGCACATGGTCTGGCTAATCAGCAGTTCCGCTCATATGAAGACATCTCAAAATGGCTTGATTCATGGATAGCCTCAAAAGACGAAACACTTCTACCGTGACAGTATTCGAGCTCTGCCAGAAAAATGGGAAGAGTGTGTCGCTAGCGATGGGCAATATTTTGAATAATTCATTTGTAAACATTTTTTCAGAATAAAGTTGCATTTTCATCAAAAAAACAACGAGAACTTAGTTGCGTACCTAATACTTTAAAATTCTTACCAAATATTTTTAACAATATTCTGCAAGACTTTAGCAGAGAAGGACGATTTCTGAATAATTTTTCCAATTCGAAAGGTCGCATGGACGAAATTTTACCTAAATTGAAAGCCGACTTTTTATTTCATTTTAGTATACTCGTATGAGCTTTTAAAACATTAGTGTGTAGTTAGGGCAGTGAAATTACATAGGATTATGGTTGGGTTAGGCAGTTTGAGACAATAAGATGCTAAAAGAAATTAGACTTATGGAAGGCTCAAATTAAGATGACACAATTAAACAAAAAAGAAATCGAGAGAAATGTGAAATTATAAGGCAATACTAGAAAATACTACGAAACGGACGGAAGTACACCAAGAATTGTAAATGGAACAAAGAGAGGAACATGATCTCGCTTAAATATCAATTAATTCAAGGTTTTCCTGAAAGACATCTTTACATACTGATTCATACTGTGACTATATAGTCGCTCCTTTTTCCAGTTCATATAGAGAATTCATAAATTAATGCATTTTGTATTTCTAATTAAGCCTTTTTAATAATATTTTGCACAGAAAAAGTCAATTTCTGACTGATTTTTCCAATTCTGAAGGTTGGATAATCAAATAAACATGAGAAATTCAGTTTTACAAAAAGCAGACGCAATATGTTGGCATTGTTAGCTAAGATCATTATACCCCTACTTGTTATTTATATACCAAAGAACTAATACCATGTAAATATTACTAATCTAGATACGTCAACTGGTCCAAAGTGCATCATAATTCAGTCGTTGAACTGACCTGTATATTTTGCCACTCCCTTGAACGTGACTGCATCTATAACAGTTGGGTCGCTTCTTCCTTTCGCGTTTACGGAGTACAACATAATGCGGTAACTCGCCCCTGGTTCCAGTCCTTCCGCGTAGAAGTGCGGTGGCGTTCTATCGGTGGTCACATTTTGCTTCGAGCGCAGTGTGGGAATCTCAAGGATTTCCATGAGAAAGGTCTGTGGCAGGCCACCGTCGAAGTTTTCCGTGCACTCGACTTGAAGCGAATCCGAAGTTTGGTTCATCATTGTGCAGTTTAGGAGTGGAAACGGTCGTCCTGAAATCATATACACGTTTATTATCACAATTAGGTTTGAATAAATTCTATACTGGGTTCAACGGAAAATAAGGTCAAAGTAATATGAACTGAGTTTTCTATTGTTATATGAGATATTATAAATTTAATGTACAAAAAGGTTGTATTACGTTTGATGTAACTAAATTTGTAACGTATTCGAATGCTTTAGGAAACTTATTGTTCTTAGACTGGGAGATTTTCTATTTTGTTACAATTTCTCATTACACTTTCTTAATAATGTTTCCTTTGGTAAGTAATATGTAAATTAAAAAATCTGTTGCAAAACTATTAATTATCACTGTTGCCATGAATTTTTAATTTGTCAAAATGAATAAAATTGAAAAAGGAACTGTTACAAAATCACTTTCAATATAAAGAATATTTTCAATGCAGTGTTAGTTCAGCGAGAGTGGTCCCAGAAGGACCCGACCCAACAAAGAAAACACAAAAATTTTGGAAAGAAATATATTTATTTTTCAACATAATCTTCTTTCAGCTCTATAAACTTTTCCCAGCGATATTCAATAAGTTCGATACCCCTTTTTTAATGAGAACTGTCTTGCTCCTTAAAATAGTCATTAACTGCCGACATCGCTACTTCATCGTTGCAAAATCTTTGACCATTGTGCCATTTTATCAAGTTTAGGAACAAAAAATAATCGAAGGAGCAGACTCGCCCAGTGTAGAATATATCGGTTGGGCTGAGGCCCGTCAAATAAAAGTATTGTATCACGTAACGATAACCAATTTTCTCCATTTTTACAAATTCACTGAAAACGTTCACTATTGAGGGCTGCCAAACAAATACTAAACAACGTGCCGTCTTCAAACTTAAAACAAACTTTATTGATTGTGTACTTTCTAAAACAGCGATATTTTTTAAACAACCACCGCCATCTCTAGGTCAGGTCCGGGTACTTATGGGACCACCCTCGTTGTTTCACTAAAAGATGTACCTCGTGTTGATAAAATATATGAATATAAGGAAGTAATATTCGCTTATTTAAGTAACTTCTGTTCACTAGAAGAATGTCCTTTACGAATAGTATGTAAGTATAATAATAAGTCACTGTAGTCTGAATTTTTACTTAGAATATCATATTACAAAGATTGAGATACTTCTGATAGACGGGTGAATTAAATGACTTAGAAGGAAAGAACAAGTTGGAGAGGTGTAACGTTTTGCGTTGTATTGCATTGTGCAATTGATGTAAAAGGAGTATATGGTATTCGCCTACCGTCGTTTTACCTTATAAAGATAATCGATGAAGAGTATCACCTAACAGTTCTGCTTTGTTGCAGTGAAACGTCGCTAAACTGTCAGTTGAAACATCTTCAAGACACTGTTTTTGCTCAAGTACGAGCAATCGACGATCACCCAGTACCGCTCTGTGGATTTTGATCACCATTTCTGGAGTCGGCACCTCATTTGGTCGACCACTGCGATGCTCGTTTTGGCAGTTCATACAGTCTCGTTTAAACTCTACTACCCAATATTTCACTGTTGTAAATGAAGGAGCAGACTCGTCCGGAGTAGAATCTAGTTCGGGTTTTATATTGGTTGTGTTGAGATCTTTCAATGTATTGTATCAAGTAACGATGGCCACTGAAAAGGTTTACTATTGATGGCGGCCAAACAAATACTAAACAACGTGGCATCTTCAACTTGAAACATATGCTTTATATATTGTGTACTTTCTAATAGTGATATTTTTCAAACAACTACCGACATCTCTAGGTCAAGCCGGGGACTTATGGGACCACCTTCGTATATAGAAATGAGTGTCCTTAAGGGCCAATAATTTTCAATTTGGTTAAAGCTGCTTAGACATAGGTAGGAACCTTTAGATGATGATCCACATCCAAGTTATCTTTAATTTGTTGGACTCCATAAGGGACTATTACTATTATTAGAGACCTTATTTCAGCTTGGTCTAAGTCTAATTGTCTTTGTTTGAATATGCACAAACGTTTTGCCATGTCATTTACGCGCAGGTTATCTCCTATCTCTTCCTTATACTCCCTAGATGGACACACTCTTATAAAAGTTGACTCCATCAAGGCTCTCGATAGTTTCATTGATTCCTCACTGAGTTTTAATTTACATATTCATAATATTTGTCGTTCTCCGGTTAAGAACGCTGGCATTATAATGGGGACAACGCAGTATTTTAACGATATTAATTTATTGAAAATTCTGTTCTTTGCATTGTCAGTAAGCTGGAATATGAGTCGATTGTAAGGCATCTCTTATAAGGTTCGCAAAAAAAAACGCAATCGAGAGCGTTCGACGTCGATTTCTGAAATTCCTTACTTTCAAATCTTCGGGCGTGTATCCTGAGCGTGTTGTCGATTACAATTTTATGTTGGAGGAACGCAATGTCCAACCACTGGAGGAACGCAGATCCAGACATAGTGCTCATTTTATTTACAAACTGGTGAATGGTCGAATTGACTGTTCAGACTTCCTGGCCAGACTTTGCAATTTCTCACTCCTCTTCCAGAAGCGGTGCCACATTTGCCCAGGGTACGCCGAGAACGAATCTCCTCTGGAAGGCTCCCCTGTATCATATGTCGCTGAACGTCTACAAACTCTACAATGATATTTTCGACGGTTCCCTTACTTCTTAATTTTCTATTATTTTAAGTTATTATTAAATGTTTAGTGGCATTATTTTTATTTTTACATTAATTGCTTTTGAAATTTATTTTTACTGTATGTACTTCGTCTGATTTGTATTCAATGCCTTGTCCTATAATTGGGTTCGCCTATTGGACAATAAATATATTATTATCATTATTATATTGTGGTAAGTTCGTTTATTCTAAACAAAATTCCAATAAAATTAAATGAAAATGTAGGATTTCGTTTTCGCCAACGTCCTATGAAGACTCAATAGTACGTACTACATATGTGGGTCGCAGAGCTATTAAAAAGCACCTCAGTGGACGCCATTTTGCAGAAGACAATTAGCTACAAGAGGAGGCTAATAGTAATCAATTTTTCCTGTAGGAAAGTGGCCATAAGTGTGTTAAAGTTAGTTATTTACATTTGAAGAATAAAAACTAAAAAAAAATTAGTAAATCTCTTCATTATCAGATAGATAACTTTTCTAGTTCCCCTTGTATACGCGTTCAAAGTTGTAGATGTAAGCGATTAATATCATACGACGGAATCACTATCCGTTTGCGAATATCGGTTTCAACAGCCTCCACTAAACGTATTTAAGACTGTTCAGTGTTGAAAACATAATTGAACGCATTGAGTGCAGCGTATATAACACAAACTTTAACTCATCAATCAATCAATCGTCTCGTGCAATACACACGTGAATCCTGTTTATCTATCGAGCATTTATTACTTATTAATTCAGTATTGTGGATAATATCGTCCTGGCTTTCACTTAAATATGGCACTAATTGAATTTGCACAGAACTCTTGTTCCTTGTTGATGTTTCATTGTTCGCTTTAGATATTATCGATGCGGACAATTGATTCAATATCAGTCTATCATAGGGTTCAGTTCTCTTGGATGTACGAGCGTTTCAATCGTTATGCGACAATGTATTTTAATTGGATACTTTTGAGTATCGTCTATTAATTTATAGTTTGCATGAGCTATTACCATTTATAGACGATCTGCATACGTAGAAACTAGATATAGGATATCGATTCAAATGCTTCATCCAAATCATTGTACACGGCTGTAGAATTGACTGTTTCATGCGACGTTAAATTATTTTGTTTATTAATTTGATACACATTATTTCAAGTAGACATTGCAGTTGCAAAAATCAATAAAAACCGGTTAATACGTTAATATGTATGTATCATGTTTCCAAATATGGACATAACGACTTTGTTTTTTAATAAGAACGCACCGTTTTTTATGATCTGTTGACGTCAAAAAGTCAGCCAGAGTTAACATTTTTATCATGGTGAAGTTCGTGAACGAGCAACGTTTGGAAATTATTAAAAATTACTATCGAAATTCTGAGTCGATGGTCGCAACTCTAAGAGCGCTCACTCCAATTTTCAGTTGCAATAATCATCCCACCAGATAGTTTATGCCTGGTACGGTGGATAAATTCGAGTCAAAATATTCATTATTGGATGTTCTTGTTCCAGTGGGACAATGCAATAATCAAAGTACCGAAAATATTGCAGCCGTAAGTGATTCAGTTCAGAAAGATCCAAATCAGTCGATTCCACAGCGTTTTACTTATAAGCTTGTAAAGATCAAAATTAACTAACCAACTTGAAAATGCCTAACTAATACACTGGTGTAAAGCAATCTCATCTAGCGAAGCACTGTAAATTGGAAACAATTATTTGATATCGAACGAAACAATGTTGGCTTGCGGAACCAAATAACTAACTGGTGAGAATTCTGAGAAGGCAGCTTCGCTTGTATACCTATAAAATGGAAATACTCCTTGAACTTAAAGAACAAGACATGCAAACACGCGTCACTTTTGTTTTGCAAGTGTTAGCAGAAATTTAAAACAAAACATCGAATGGTTAGACAAAATCTTTTGGACAGAGGAGGTACGCTTAGAATTAAAAGGAAGCGTTAAAACACACAACAGCAGGATACGAGGGAAGAATAATCCAAATACAATTCTTCGGCAAGGATTGCATGTCAGTGTGACTTTATATCAAGTTTCCTAAAAGGACTTTGCTTCTATGAAGAAATGGAACACGGACAAACGAAAACAGTAACGATAAATGACAAGCGATATATTATTGGAAGATAAAAGTGTATTCATTCTTATTCTAGAGACCAATATCTAATTCTCTCGTTGGACTGTATTATTGTTTCTATTGTAACACTTGAGCGATGATTAAAGAATCTTGACAAAGCCAGATTGCTCGATGAGCTACTGAATTGGGTGAAACCTTGGCATTAGTTACTGTTTTTTTCAACAGTAATAAATGTAGGTTCCATTACATGCATTAACTTGCTTGCACATTTTATGAACTTAGAGCACCGAATTGTGCTATCAATATTACAAAATCATGATATTGACAATCACCTCGCATCACTGTGTAGGTCATATTTAAATTTTCCTTGTTTATCTTACTTTAAAATGAAATCTAATTTCCTTACGAACAACTTGGTATTTTTATTTTTGAAGAATTTAAAAGCTTAGGAAAATTACTGTCACTTCAAACTGGGAAGAAGAACTATCTATCACTAGTTACTCCACTGCGTCTACCTTGATGCTCGTAACATTCTCTATAGAATTTTATATCTTCACTGGACAGACAGTAATTGTATATCTTTGGTGAAACCATAAATTGTCTCAAAATGACGAAGTTTAAATCTTCCATTATAAAATGAGAAAAAAAATTAAAAAGTACTATACAAAAGCGCATCCTTTTACATACATTTAAAGTAATTAATGTCCTACATCTCTGAAGGTAAACTACTATAATTTGCAACAGTTCCTTTCCTTGCAACCCGTAATGTTCCAATACGGTCGAAGCGAACGAAACAAAATATATATGGATAAACCGACATCATTACGCTACCACCGCATTCGAGTTCATTTTAGTTTTCGATCGAGAATTCCAAATTGCCTCGCTATCTCTTACCCAAACGAAACGAATACTGAACTTCGGTATACAGCTTTACAGAGACTAATGATCAGTAGACACTGTGAACCTACGGAAAGATTAAGGTGGAAGACTCATTCGATGCGAAATGAAATCAACAATTGGAATGTGTAGTTTATAAGGTAAAGTATATTAAAAACCTTTCCATTAGTGTACATATATTTTAAACTGTGATATAAATGACTAAATATTTTAATAAAATCGGTTAATAAAGATTTATTATTAAGTCCTTAAACATAGACAATTTGTGCTTGCAAAAAATTCTTTAAATGTACCATATTCAATAAAAATATTTCTAAACTAGATACGCTGAAATATGACTAAAGCTGCAGTTAGTGTCTGTATAAATTCTGAGTTAATATACAAACGCGACATTAATTTCAAAATAAATGACAGTGGTATATGTGCTGTGGATTTCCGAAGACCTAATGCTGAACGATACGAATCTGAATCCTGTTATTTTACTTTCGTTTAGCCTTAGATAATGTATACTAGAACAAACAACCTTACAGGAGCTTTTGTCTCACGCGAATGATCAATAAGGCTCCAGAAACGAATGCTTTCGAAGTAGCGTACGGCTCAGTTACTATCAATATTGAAAATAATAAATGTAATTTCTTACTATTTTAGTTTCTTTGTTTGTGTAGTTGATGTAGAGTGACGCAAAAATTCGTTGTGGTATTGTGGTTATTAGTATGCCTTCCAGTGCTGACTCAGTCATACTCTTACGGTGAGGTGAAAATATGTTGGTGTATTTGGAAAAGGAGCATTCTGCGTCTAATGATGTGGTGTTCGCGAATTTAAAAAGAACGTTCGCATCATATTCGCACTCTTGGTTTTCAGTTGAACTATTGTTTGTACACACTAGTTTGAAAATCGGGATTCTCATTTATAACTGCACACAATTCACCGGTTCTTAATCTTCCTATACTATATGTTAGTTTTCCCAAGGAGGCTTTGAGGTAATATACTATATTTAGCGCTTTATGTAATGATGGTTTGGTGTTCTCTAATTTGGTAAAAGTATCTAAAAGAATGGAATAATTTTCGGAAATTTGCTCTGTTTGAGTATGGATTTCGGCATCTGAAACAAGCCTCTGATCTACTGAAATTGCATGAGCATCTTGGGGATATAAATTGAAGATACAAGGTTCAATATTTTGTAAAAATATAAAACAGCTTTAAGCCACGTTCCCCATCTCATCAATAACGGCTGTGGTAGTTGAGGAATGTCCGGACAAGCCTGCCTAACTAACAAATACGTTTTGGAGATTTAATAAAAACTTTTTTGGTAGAAACTATAAATTGGTTTATTTTTGGATAACTGTTTCCAATAAATTCAGATACAAGATTACACGCATGGAGCAAGCAGATTTCAAGAAGCAAGCAGATTACATGAAGCAATTAAAGACAAGATTGTTTTCGTAACTTTCCAGCTTTAACCATATTCGAACTCCCATCTGTAACCAACATTACAAGTTGGGTTGCCAATATATTTAGCTTCCCAAGGGTATGTTTTATAGTTTCTACTACCCATTCCGCGTTTGTCCTCTGTAATATTCTATTACGTAAAAGAAGAGCCAAGGAAATCTCATCGCTTTTTAATGTGGGCACAAGTACATTTAAAATATTATTCTTTCTTGCATTCGTTGTTTCATCTACCTTCAGCAATATTCTTTATTGTTTAACACTGCTTTTATTTGATCCGAAATCATGTTTTTCACCCGAGGAAAATTATACTGTAATTGACTTCTTGATGGCAATCTCAATTCGGGAACGTATTTCCTCAAAAAGTTTTGAAATTCTTCACGTCCACAATATTTTGCAGAATGTTCCACACAATTAATACAAAACTAAAAGATATATAGAAATTTATATGGTACATCACGACGCGCATTTAACCGGTGTTGTTTGCTATTAACATGTCTTTTACACAAAAAATACTGTACGGTAAAATGTTCATATTGCAAACAATACCTTTAGTAATAGTGCCAGTAATATGCTTACGTCAAAAATCAGTTAAAAAAATCTACTAGCACTCGTCGAACATAACAAAGAACGCCGTCGATTCGCCATCATCAATCTAATCTGGCACTCATACACATACCATACGCATATGAATCTCGACTTAGGGTCTATCCGACCGCTTTCGAAATATATCATCGCGGCCAGTGCGATTCATTAAACCTTTATCTGCAGCTGTTATGACATCAACAAGTACTTATTGAAATGCTTCTAATGACCAACAAATAAGTTAAGTACCCCGGAAGTTAGGGCATGCGCGTTTAGTTATTTCACAGACTGAATTTAGTACGTCGCGTCAGTTCGGTGCGAAGATTTGTGATATTTGCAATATTGCTGTTTTCGTGTACACCTTAATAGTGTTCGAAGATTATGATGTGTGTTATAGTTAGTAAAGACGTAATGCAAGGAAAATTATAAAAGAATTCGCAGACTTGAAGTAGTAATAAAGTTTGCGATGAATTTTTGTTTTCCTGGGCCAAATTTTCGCGTAAAGATCATTAAAACTGCTCAATAGGAATTACCAACGTATATTTTCTTTGAATAAACGGCCTCGCTAAGAATTACTGTTTTTAAAAGGTTCGTTTTACTCTGCGACAGACAGTTACAGTTAAAAAATCATTTTTTGGCTTATTTAAAATAAATAAGTTTTCGCTGTTAAATTGGGAAAAAATAAATTGGTAATCCAAGCGTTAATAGCGTCCTATTTTTCAATGAGGAACTTACTTTTTCCTTGTCCCATTACTTGTTGTAAAAATTGTTTTAAAGAAATATTAAAATTTGTTTCAGAACTAGAACGAAAATGAGCAAAATTTTGGAATTATAATTACATAAACTCTTCAAATAATGAATTAAATGTGGGTCTGTAGCATTTTCAAAAAATACTATTATTGGTTTGTGCTGTCTTCTTATTAAAACGAAAATTAATTAAAATTTTCCAGTTCTATTTCACAGCAGTTTCACAAATATACGTATACATTATGAACATGTAAAACTAAGCCGTACAAAAGATTAAAACACAGTGCTTTGTCAGCGCTTCCGCCGGTTTTAAATAAAATAGTGAATTAAAAGCCCTTAAACATTAATGAATGTTGGAGCGTTGCTTTGAACATTGTACTATTAGGATTATTACAGGCATATTAGTATTCTGGTTTGTTCAATTTGTATTCATAATTACTTTTCAAATAGTTTACTATGTGTGTAAGCTCAAACTAAAACCGCTCGCGCAACTTTTAACTATTAGATAAGGTTATTAAACAGAAAGTTTCCGCTATCTTTATCAGAAAACCCATCTGCTATGGAACTACCGTGAAATTTTAGTAACGGTGGCGTATATTCTTTTGCTTTTGTATGTACAGAATAAATCCACATTAATGAAGAGGATACTGGAGTTTACATTTACATCCGGGAGTATTTAAATGGTGCCAATATGATTCAAATAAAATTATATTATATATATATTGGTGTGGCTTTTACTTGATGCAAATCCATAACAAAATTAAACACAAAATTCAGTTGTATGATTTCCGCAAAATGCCTTCATTAAAAAATAGCAACAACTGTTTCGCCAGCACTGTAATTTCTTCAGACTGAGGTAAATCTACCAAGAACGGAATATGTTCGACCCAACTAAAGTAAAGGCTGTTTCAAATTGCGCAGTTTTTTTAAGAATAAATAAAATATACATGGCGCACTGAATTTATCTGGATGTGTGGGCATTTAAAAAGTGTGATGTCGTGACATTCATAAAAATGGCTTCATACACGGTACAACAACGTGTTCAAATTGTTGAATTATTTTATGAAAATCAGCGTACTGTGAAAAGAGTTTTTAGAAAATTACGTGAATTTTATGGTTTACATAATCGTCCACCTGAAAGCACTATTGGTCGAAATAGTAAAAAATTTCAAGAGACCCATTCCGTGGAAGATCAGAAAAGTTAAAAATACAGTCGTAGTGGTCGTTCACAAGAAAATATTGGTTTGTTTCGTGAAAGCGTTGCTGAAGATCCTGAAATGTCCATTAGGCGACGTTCACAACAACTTGGCCATAGTGGATCAACCATGGCGTATTTTACACAAGGATTTACCTCTAAAGGCATATAAGTTTCAAATAACACAGGAACTGAAACCATTAGATCATTTAAAACGTCGTTCATCTGTCAATTTCATCAATGAACTACCAGCTGATTTCTCTCAAAAAAAATAATGCTTTCCGATGAGGAACATTTTGAATTTGGTGGATATGTTAATAAACAAAATTGCCGTATTTGGGGTGAGGAAAATCCAGGAATTATTCATGAGAAACCTATGCATCCTAAATGAGTTACTGTTTGGTGTGCATTATGGTCAAATGGTGTAATTGGACCTTACTTACTTACTGCTGCTGGTGAAGTTGTATCTGTCAATGGCGATCGATATCGTCGGATGATAACCGAATTTTTGTGGCCTGAATTAATGAATATTGATTTAGAGGACATGTGGTATCAACACGATGGCGTACCGCCTCACTTTGCACACGAATCAATTGATTTATTGAGAGAAAAATTTCCTGGACGTGTAATCTCAAGAAACGGTTAATTGGCCACGAAGATCACGTGATTTGAAACCGTTAGACTATTTTCTTTGGGGTTAGGTGAAAAGTCTGATTTATGAAAACAATCCACAATGAATTCCTGCTTTGAAAGATGAAATTGTTCGTGTCATTGGTGAGATAGAGCGTGAACTATGTCAAAATATCATTGAAAATTTTAACAAAAGAGTGGGCGTCTGTGGAGCTGCAAGAGGAGGCCATTTGGTAGATATTATCTTTCGTGTATAACTGATACTTCAATTACCAATAAGAAGTTTTTGAAAGTGAATTCAAATTATATGTTTTATTTATTCTTTAAAAAAACCGCGAAATTTGAAACACCCTTTACTTTAAAGATGGGAGTGATATATAATTACAACAAAATAAGTTTAACAGTGGAAAACTATTCAAAGCTGCCCGATCATTAATTAAATTATTACATTATATAATTGTCACCCTACTAAAGCAGTTTACTTAATGTTTTTCAAATATACATTATAGTATCTGTTTTGAGCAAGCAACAGCATTAATTTATTAAGGTTAATATATCCTCTTTCAGCAATAATTTTCGTATTCTGTATATGTATTTCGACAACTAAGTTGTCATCATCAGCAGGCAATTAATCACAGTGTCGTATCTGGAACCACGGTGAAACCGTCACGGAGACAAAGTCCGTACTAGATTTTCAGCGTTGAAAATCGAACACACTTTGTGGATTCGTTTTTAAAACTTGTCCAGGCTAAGTCTAGACTTAACTTTAATTGGGCGATTTAATCAACCACATTCTCCATTAAAATTGATCATAACCCTTTCAGCCACGCTTTCTTATACATAACCTCAGAATAAAAACAATTGCATTTTTAGGTTAATTAACGTTTATTTATTATGAAAAACATGTAAAAAAAGAAAAAACTGTTTGGGCTTTTACAAATTATGGTGGTTAGCATATCAACCACCATGGCTGTTGGCATAACAAATCATTAAGAAAAGTTTAGTATAATATATAAGCAAATTTATTTTCTATGAAAATCTGAAAAACACGTTTTATATTTTCGTATACAAAGAGGGACTTTACAGGTGCCGCATTGCCATATAGCACGCACCGGACTTTTCTTAGTGGTGCACTTTGCGCATCTTCGAGAAGTGATTCGCTCTGGCTGATGCATGTTGCCTTCTAGACGTAATTCTGTTGGTACAGTTGGTTTGTGCCGCTTTATTTGTACATGAGAAGATGCATAGCTATTGTGGGAGCATTTAGAGCATAATTTAGAGCTCTTCACCTGAGTTGATGCCAGAATCCCTTAGTAAACACTTCTTCGAAAATTTTTGTTACTGAGCTGCTTCCGTGTACACAATGTAGGAGTTTGTGATAGCACAGTCTAAAAAGTGAAAAAATATTCGATTTTTCATTTACGTGATTTTCTGTCTATAGCAACAGTGCTTTTTAACTGGTCGAATTTGTACACATAGTTCATAGAATTGTTGTATTGTATCACAGCTTTAGGACAAGCTATTTCGTTTTTGGCCCCATTGTGTTCCCTGCTAGTAACAATACCAGTCTTTCTCGGATCTATGTAGTTCGTAAGCATGAAAACTGATCTTTTGTCTTTCCACTTTAGAAAGGCGATATTTATGTCACTGACTCTGTAATCGTGTTCTCCCCTGTTTAGAGCATTGTCTTCTTTTAGTATAGGTTAATATGTACGATTTGAGTTTACGGTACCACAAGCAAATATGTTATCTTTGTACAAGTCTCCTGCAAGGCATAGCTATTGAAGCAATTTCAGATCCATGCAAAATTGTCGAACAACTTTACCACCGAGATCAGTTTGTTCTTTGTCACTATCCTTGCCAGTATATATATATCGAAATCTAAACAATAGGCGTAGGTGTGATATCCTCTAACTCTATTATACCGTTTGGTACACCCCTACTTCCAGTGTACTTGTCCGGATCCCACCTTCTGCAAATTTTCTTCCATTTTGGTTCTCTCATAACAGTTTGAGTAAATGAAGCACTCGTAGTAGCACTACCACTAGTGTCAGGCAAATTTGAAATGGTAATGCCATCGTTCGAGTCAAATTCATCTTTAAGATTTAGCTGGAGCTCAGAAGGTATGTGGCCGAGCACCATCGGGTCCGTTTGCATCTCATAATTTTCTCCTTCATCTGATTCAAGACTGCACACACTTTCGCAATCAGAAGGTATACTTTCCAACAAAATATCTTCTATATCAGGTTCATTAAGTACACGCGGCATCCTTATAATGCAACATAAATATGTATTTTATGAAACCTACTATAGTCACAGTGGTTAGTAATCCAACCACCGTGCTACTTACCTTGTTTATCGTAGATTATATAATATATTATAATACTTTTGTTATAAAATAATTAAACGGACACTATACCACAGAGTAACACCGAATTCGTTAAATAATAAACACTCTGAGCATTTTTATTACATTCGGGAAAGTCCCGTTGAAAAACAACACATTTCCACATTTTCAAATAAATCTGTTAATCTACCCAGCATGCCCTGGAGTAAAAGTTTCGAATTAAACTATCAACGACGACTTTAAAAAAAGGAATTGCTTAGCAAATTGGCATCAGACGGCATAAACTGTGGTTTTGAGAACTCTTAAATAGGTGGTTAGATAACTGACCACCAACCCTGAAAAAGTTAAAGCAATAGCAATTATTTTATGTCGTATTCGTTGTGAAACATTGGCCTACTTACAACAGGTTTCCTGATCAATCAAGTCATTATTAAATTTAGGTAACTTATTGA
This sequence comes from Dermolepida albohirtum, assembly GCA_031893035.1. NCBI lineage: Eukaryota > Metazoa > Arthropoda > Insecta > Coleoptera > Scarabaeidae > Dermolepida > Dermolepida albohirtum. The sequence goes on along the minus strand of JAVIWB010004816.1, from coordinate 44,646 downwards.
AACCAATTTCGAAGGACAATTGGCAGAAGATGCTATGAACTTAAATGATTTACAACTACGATTTCTTAACGCTTCTCACGTCCTAATTTTTTTAATTTGAACTACGATTCGTATATTTGATTTCACTATGTACTTCGTTTATTAAATTTTAATATCAGCTATTCGTATTTATCAAAATATGGAATAGGGTACGTTGATTTCAAATTTAAGATCATTTTTCACCCAATTACAATGGATGAGAATTTAAAGTATATATAATAAAGGGATAATCGACGTTTAAAGAAAATATAGTATTGTAAGGTATACTTTGTACCTTCTTTTGTAGGAAGAAAAAGGAATTCGGATTAAGATCAAATTCTTTTATAAAGTAGATTTCGGCGAATATTTTATTCTATATGGAAGTTGGGAATTTGTTCAGATTAAATTACATATTTGTAATTGACTAAAAGCTTTCGGTACATAATGTATATGTATCTATCCTAAATTAATCCAGTAATATACATATACAGTCATAAAGATTTCGTGTACCCTATGAATGTTGAAGATCATCTAATGTAGACATTGGTTTACGATAGATCACAGTTACTTCCACTTAAAAAAGTTAAAGAACTTACATAGAGCTAGAAGAATAGTTGTATTGTAAGAAATTTAGATAAACTATCATCCTTCAAGGAGATGTAATATCATTAGCCCAAAAACGGATGGTCGACTGGGGAATATTCAAAAAGAATTCAAAGTGTTAAAATTAAGTCAAGACTTTTATATAGTGTGTGTTCGCGTCACCTATCGAATTTCTATCCATTTGAACATATAGGGAATATCTTAGAAGAAAATCAAATGGTTTCTATTAAAGAATCACTGAAGAAAGCATTATTGAAGGAGTGCAGGTGGGGAAGGGGGTACCTGCCCTCGCACAATAATTTTCTATTGGAATTCTGTTGTAGGCGCAATATCAGTATCTACTTATGTTGATGTGTTTTGATGCTAAGACCACACTACGATACTTCCTTTATTACATTACCAGGAAAGAGTTAAGTTATTGATATTTGCTAACATTGGTTCGCTTAATTATTAAAATCAGAATCAAAATCAAAATCTCACCATCGCCTTCTGTGGTGTATCCACTATATCTGACATTTTCACGACTTCCTGAGAGTTGCCGATTTGTATTGAGCATTCTGGAACGTCTTTCGCGACATTGACTTAAGAATAGAATCATAGATAATTTTTTAAATATGCGTGGGAGAGAATTAGACGATTATGAAGCATCAAAAAATACACAGACGATCGTCATTTCGAAGAAAAATCAAGAAAATATACTCCAAAGTACTTAAATTGTGGGTTTACCGGCACTGAAGTACATGAAGAGGAAAGATCCTTGTGTAACTTAGTCAAAAACTTTTCCAACATACAGCATGAAACTTAAACGAAATTTGGAAAAGCTTTACTATGAGTATATTAACGAAGTTTGATTAAAATTAAAACTATTTGAAAAGCAAGAATAATTTTACAAAAAAGCTTTCTCTGTGAAAGAAAATTGCCTCTTAAAAAGTGTCATATAAAAAAGTCAGATGTGAAAAGTTTCACGTCATTGGTGAAGAACTAATTCTGCCAACTTCCATTGAGATTGTGGAAACTATTTTTGTAGATAATTTTGTCAAACAATTGCAGTCCGTAGTTCTACCAAATGGTACTGTTGTCCATTGAATTCGTGATATAGTTGAAGATGCAGAGCATCAACATTTCGGGAAGTTGCGTGAAAAATTGCTTTCAATGTAGCTTGATGAGGCAACAGGTAGCAATAAGGAGCATACCCGTTCAATTGCTTATGTTCGATAGAAGAACTACTTTTCTGTAAGCCTATAGAACTCAGAGTAACATCACTTCTGGTTTTCAAAGAAATGAGTCCTGGTCTGAATATTGTCTTTACGATGGTTGTAACCGTAGCAAATTACATCAAAAGAAGACCCGCTAAATCAAGAGCTTTGTTATACCTTGTAAAAGCATGGGAAGATTACCTTCAGCATTACTACTTTATGGTGAGGTATTATGATTGTCACATGGAAAGGTTTTGCAACGTGTTTATGAATTAAATGGCTAAATTGCTATTTTTCTAGAAGAAAATAATCAACTGTATATGGTCACATAATCAACTAGTGGTAAAAAATATGTTCTTCAACCTTTGTATGTCCAAAAGTTACGTTTTCCATTTATATTAATTTTCTAGACCTTTCTACTTCATTTTCAAACGCGTAGTGCAATTTAAACGGCTCTTTTGATGACGAAATAATTGAAAAACTAATAATCACCCGGAAAGAGCAAAACAAAAACACTTAAACAAATTTGATCAAAGTACTCCAGGCGACTGAAATTACTACGTATATATTCGGATAACTCTGACAATAATGCCAGACTTGAATCCGAATCCAGGGGCCCCAGTAATTACTAAACACGATGGTTTAACTGTAATTCTACTTTAGTATGCAGGCCAGTGAGTCGATGGCGTGACGAAGTCGACGCAAATGAATCAATCGATCACAATTAAAGCAGCGTTCAGCCATTGGAGCTCCGAATAACGCCGATACAAATCTTTTTTAGATCGGGACAAGGTTTTTTCTTTTCTTTTTATACGTCCCGGTCAGTTCGTGTTGCGAATCCAAACATCTAATTTAATAGTAGAGGAAAAGCCGAAAAGCGATATAGTAAAAGCAACTGTGGCAGGGGCACGCACGCGTTAAAAATTGTTCGTCCTTTTTTTACCGTTGCTCCAGTTTGGAAAATAACGTTGTATTCTTTCCAAGGTAGATTGTGATTCGATTATGTTCTCAAATTAAGAAAAGAAGATGTTCTTGAAAACATTGGAATTTAGAATATATTTTTTCAATAAAAATGCGAGCCACTTCTTTGCTGTGGAGTTGCGTCTTTAGTTTATTATCTAACCTGGACCAAGTTATAACATAGAAAACTATCAACTCCGAAAAATTACGTTGATTTTCCTTAATATGTCGTCATTATTTATCCGACTTTTATAGAACACTTTGATCAATAATAATACAGGGTGTATCAAAAAGACTACACGTATTTCGAATGCATGTATTTATTAAACTTTAAGACATACGAATATGAAACGTTACACACATATTTACGAACTTCTCAAGTTCAGATTATAGATGTTCAATATGTCATCCGTCAGCGATACGAACAATATCACATCGATACTCAAATTCGTCTCATACTAGGGTAAGGATGTCCTTCGTCACTCATTGCAGTACGGATGCGGTTCTTCAACTCTTCCAGGTTCTGTGGGAGTGGTGGTACATAAACGTTGTCTTTAACGAAACCCCGCAGGAAGAAGTCACAGGGTGTTAAATCCGGTGACCGTTGAACCCAGCTGAGACATGCTAATTCGCCAGTTCCTTGATAACCAATCCAACGGTTCGGTAAAGTTTTATTCAGATATTCACGCACTTGGCGACTCCAGTGAGGGGGTGCTCCGTCTTGTTGAAGAATGAAGTTGTCTTCGTGCAGCCTCGGAAGTAAACACTTTTGTAACGAACGTTGTTGACCGTTAACCATGTTTCCATCAAAGATGAATGGGCCGTAAACAGATGATCGGGATATCGCACAAAGCACATTGACTCTCGTACATGTTCAATGGCTGCATGTACGTTCTGTAGATCCCAAATTCGAACATTGTGTTTATTTACCAGACTACTAACATGGAAAGTCGCTTCATCACTGAACACGATGCATTGTGCGAAAGTGTTATCATTGTCAATAGCATTATGAATCTCGTTACAAGATGCCACACGTTTCCATTTGTCATCAGGACGCAGAGCTTGTAACAACTGTAACTTGTACAGCTTCATAACCAACCAACATCTCAAAACACGCCAAGTTGTTGTTGAAACCAGTTGTAACTCCCGACTGGCACGACGAGTTGATTTTGAAGGATTATGTTGGAAGGCAGTTTGAATTCGTACAACATTTTCTTCAAAAACACGAGGGCGGCCAAGACTCCTTCCTTTACATACATATCCTGCATCTACAAACTGTCGAATGTTCCACCCATTCGGAGGATCACTTTGGTAGCTCAACCTGAAACGTCTTTGCAGTGCAATCACGGAATTGCACTTCACAAACTCGAGACCACAGAATGATTTCTGCTGCGGAGTAGCCATTTTAAACATATGACGGTTATCAGGGAAAACAGACGACAACTGACATCTAACGGCTATTAAATAAACTAGACTATGTATTCGTTTCTCCAATAGCCGTGGCGAGGCGCAGCGATCGATAGTTTGGACAAAATAATACTTTGTAATACTTATATTCTTTTTGAAACACGCTGTATACTACGAGAACTGTTAAAACGAAATTCTCAAAGAACAAACATATTCTGCGATGCGTCCAAAATACAAAATGGTGTTTGTATAGAATCAGAATCAAAATATACCCGTCAATTCAATTTACCTGCCTATACTTCTGTGTTTTTAGCAGGAGCGTATGCTATTCAACGTGCTTTGCAATATATTTGTACTGACTAAGGAAAACGTGCTATAATTTTAACAGACTTTTGATATGCATTACAAGCAATGGAGTCGCCATTGCAACTGGTTCGTAAATAATAAGAAAAGAAACCGCACTATCCAACAGGTAGAATGTAAGTTAGAAGAATCGATCAGATTGAGTGATTTCATAAACTTTATATAGGTCAGGATTCATATTATTATTTAGTAAAATGAAGTAGTATCATGGTTTAGCCAGAGATAGCTGAAAGTTAGGACATCTAAATGAGGAAAAGATAGCTTTTGGTGACGCTTTCTGTTTACTGTCTTTTCAGTGCATGTGCATAAGATTATCTGATTTTAATTGCCTAAAATGTACAGCAAGTTAGTTTCTTTTATTAGTTACTCAGTAGCTGTATATCTAAGTTACCAGATGTTGTACAAAAGTGCTTTTGAATTAGGCTAACCTTCTCCACCAGATATGAAATTCTTCTTGATTAAACTAGGGTTCTTGTTTTCATTAAATTTTTTTTAAATTTGTCTAAAAAAACTTGCGTACATATCTCTGTGGTGGTTTAGTCTTTTGGAGGGCAATCAATCAATAAGAAGAATACCTTCTACACTCCAAACTATAGTAACCGTTACATCTTTCCTTGAAATAGAGCAGCCATCCTTCTTTGGAGGAGAACAACTGAGTCGTCACTGTTTCGCCAGTTGTTTTGTTTCGAAGGTATGGTGATGAATACAAGATTTATCCGTGGTGATAAAGCAATGCCAAAAATTTATTCTGTATTTTCGAGAACGTCCCAAACAGAAGAAATTTGCAGATACACCTATTTTGGATCAACACCGAACAGGCGTGACACCCGCGGACAGCTTCTTTATAGCCAACTCTTTATTCGAAACGCATGTAACTTACTCTTTAAAGATGCTTATAGCCCCCACTATCTCAGACATTTTCAAATGACGATCTTTTGACACCATAGCTATGTCTTTCTCAACTATTTTCGGTATAGAGGCATCTTATTATGACTATTTGTTGCTGATAAACTTTTTAATAATAACTGCTTATTAGCAACACGAATTTTAACACTATTCATCTCGAGACTTTCTTAGTTAAACAGTCATCGTCACAACAATCGAAAATTGCGACATCTATCCGTCATTCCTTGTACTTTTCAATACACCTTTGTAAATATGTTAATAATAAATTTAATTTTAGTTAGAACGGAAACTTGTTGAAATTAAAGTTTGTATTAAATGTAAATGTAAATCACATTTTTTTTAATTCTACATTTTCCATTAAAGACGGTAAACAGACACCAAAATACACATTTAAATTTGAAACAGATCGAGCGAAAATAATATAGAAAAATAAATTATATTGGTGTATTTTAGATCGTTTGATTTCTTCTGGGAGCTATATATTTATAAGAAAAAAGAGCAATTTATTCTTCTGCTATATAACCTGAAACAAATTTCTAATTTCGATATCAATTGTTTTTTTAATACGAAGAGCAGCTAACAGTCTGTAAAAAATCCATAAGAAAAGGACGGTACGTTGCCATGTTATTTATTGTCCAACGAACACAAATCCATTTAAAGAATAATGGAGGAACTAATAACAAATACTATTGCCATTCGTCGTTTTAAGTACATTCAGAAAATCTTATATTAACATTTAATTCTAAATATAATATTTACAGGCAGGTCATAATTACCCCCAAATATGTATGTCCAAGCACGTATTTTGTGGGTAATTAGAATTATTATTTTCTATATCTGTATCATTAAAATAGCAGTCATATCAAAATACTAATCAAATGTCATTTTCACTTAGTTAATTGTATTGAAACCATTAATATTTAGTTGCTTGACCTTTATTGTTTATCACCTCTTGACACTTGTGGAGCAACGAGTTCACTAATGGCTTACGTGTCTCTGTTGAAATTGATTCCATTCGGCTTGGCATATTTCCCACAGATCGTCAATATTTTGCGGCTTAGCAGCAGATACAGTCTTTTTCAATTCTAGCTATATATTTTCAATGCGGTTTAAGTCTGGCGATTGTGCAGGCCAAACCAAAGCGCGAAATTTATTGCCTTTCGGCTCGGCGTATTCTCCACAGATCGTCGATATTTTGCGGCTTAGCAGCAGACGCTGTCTTTTTCATGAATTGGCGAGTGTGCCGGCCAAGCCAAAACGCGAATATTATTAGTTGGAAACCATGTTTTCGTTTTACGAGAAACGCGCTTCGGACCGTTATCCTGCATATACAACCATCTCAATGGTATTTCTTCTTCTGCAAATGATAGAAGCACAGTTTATGATCACATGGAAAGCAAAAATCATTTTGCAGAAAAAGCATTGGTTGCGAATGCCTCTTATAAATTTTCAATGGGGTTTAAGTGTGGCGATTGTGCCAGCCAACCCAAAACGGCAACATTATTTTCTCGTTTTACGAAAAATATGCTTCGGATCGTTATCATGTATGTTTACATAGACATCAGCATTCATTATTCCTTCTATTTTGTGTAAAGGGCCTACGCCATACCACGAAAAATATCTCCAGAACATGATGCTTGAGCCTCCGAATTTTACCGCCTTTTTGGTGTACTGCGGTTGAAATGTTGTCAATGTATGTCTTCGTACGTATTGTTGGTATGTTCGTTGTATTTGCCTTTTATTTCATAATATTTTGTATTTGCCTTTTATTTCATAATAGAACCTTCTTGGGCCTTCTTGCACGCAACTTTCCTTGAATAAATCTTCATCTAGTAGAAGACGTGCTTATACAATGGTGTAACTCACTTTTAATTGCAGTTGAACTTATGAACTGTGTCTTCTTTGCACAAGTTATAATATTTCTGTTTTCTGTAGGGTTAGTTTTCCTTTTTTCACCACGATTTTCTTTCACTTTTCTCGAGTTCTTAGCATTTGTAATCATTTTCGCAGAATATGAGAGCGTATTTTGCAGGAGTTTGTAGCTTTTGTTTCTATTAAGTAGATCGAGTATAATTGCTATTTTTTTCCGACGAACGATGTTTTGCTCGGCCCATATTACAACAGAAATATATGATAAAAAAATTGTTGAATTATTCGGCAAAAGACAGAACTTTATACATCTGCATTTATTGCAGTCTATGGTACTGCTATTTTAATGCACAGGCAAATAACAGCGCAAGACTAGTATATTGGTAGGCTTGCATATGATTACTTAATGGTATGTAGATATATTTAGTTGACTTAATAAATCAGGTTTAGTTAATTTGACTTCGGATTTTCTTTTCTTCTCTCTTATTAGTTAGTAACTTCATTTCTGTCATATTAATTTATTTCCTTTGTATTTCTTTCTTTGAGGTAAACCCGTACAAATGGTGGTTGTGTAATCGGACGCACGGGGGATGTTTCCAAAGTTCTGGGAATTACATATAATTTTTATAATTTTGTTAATTTTCGTCAATATTACAACGTCGTTTTTCAACATAATCTCCATTTAACTGATTACATTTACCCCAACGATAAACTAATTTTTTTAAGCCGTCCTCAAAGAAGTTTTTCGGTGTCTTGTCGATCCATCTATTTATGGTACGTTTTACGTCAGTTAAACTTTCAAAGGGTTTTTTCAAATCTGGGAACAGATGGTAATCACTGGGTGCAAGATCCGGGGAATAAGGTGGGTGCGGCAGCAATTTCCATTGTAAATCGTTCAAAACATCCTTCGTTTTTCTTGCGGTGTGTGACCTTGCATTATCCTGTTGCAATAACGGACGCTTATGAAACTTTCTAGGCCGTTTTTTGACTAGTGCCTGTCGCAGTGGTCCGGATAATAAATTTGAATAATATTCTGCATTAATTGTAGTACCTCTCGGCAGATAATCCATGAAAATAATCCCTTTGCAATACCAGAATAAAGTAAGCATTACCTTTCCAACAGATGGAACTGCACGCGCCTTAAGTGGTTCCCTTCTTCAGGTTTGCGCCATTCTTTGGATTGACTTTTCGTCTGAGGATTGAAATAAGGAATCCACGTTTCGTCAGTGGTTATTATTTGTTGCCAATATTCATCACCGCAACGGGCTAACAGCTCTTTAAGTTGACGACAAGTATCGGACCTATTGAGTTTCTGTTCTGGTCCCAACAGCCTTGGCACCCAGCGCGCCGAAACCTTGTTAACACCCAAACAATCATGCAAGATGTCATGAACTTGTCGTGTACCTATCCCTAGGTGTACACTAATTTGACGAATAATCATTCGTCTGTCGTCTTTCAGTAGGTTTTCGACGGCAGTAATGTTTCTTTCATTTACTGAAGTGCTTGGCGGCTCACTGCGTGGATCGTCTTCTAGTGATGTTCTACCGGCGTTAAAACGTATTTTGTTGAACCGTTTGCTTCACTGTTGACAAATGACTTTCAAGGTAAACGCGCCTTTTAGATCTGAATGTATAGGAAGTCCCCTAACTCTTCGAGATTCTTTTTTGAGTTACCTTTAGCAGCCTGAGGATCAAGCAAAAGATCGTTGAAGGTGTACAGGTGTTTATTTTTACTATCAGTTACAGTTGACAGGTAACAGGTTTAGTATTTTGCCAGCTTTAACCATCTTTGAACCGCTATCTATGACCAACATTACTACTTAGTCTGGCATTAATGTGGACTATGTATTCTGCGTTTTCTTTTTGTAATATTCTACTGCATAAAGGAAGAGATAATGAATTCTTATCGTTTTCTAAAGTGCATTCACTACACAACTTTTTAAGCATCTGTCGTTTCGTCAACCGATATTCATATTTTTGTTTTATAATTCTATTATAAGGTCCGTGTATTTCATTCGATAAGTTAAACTATAATAGTTTGCTAGTTGATAATTTCCAATATTGAACATATTCACTCCAAAATTAAGAGTATATATATATATATATATATATATATATATATATATATATATATCCCAGGCATCTTTGCGTCACTGACAGAATGCAAGCTATTTATGCATGTATTCGTTTGTCCACTTTCGATTTCTAATTTATGTATATATGAAATAGTACATATATATATATATATATATATAGATATATATATATATATATATATAAATATCTAGCAATAGATAATCAAACAAATAACTAAAAGGAATAAGATGCGATGAAGAAAGAAAAAGGGAAAGATAATATATAACCAAGATACAATTAATAACTGAACTATTGTTCATTTACAAAGGGTACTAGGAAAGTTTTGCAATATGATGCAACAATGCATCGTATGAAGCTGGTTGTTGCTGCAGTTGAGACATGTTCATACGTGCGTAATAGCCGCCGCGCCATGTCGATAGGTTCAGTTATTCATTAGCAGTGAAAGTATAAAGTGCTTGTGTGGCATCATAGTCACGAAATGTGGCAAGGGCAGTTTTACGTGATAATTTCGTGCGTGGTTTAAACATAGACCAGTGCTTCGAAGAAATGACTCTTGCACTAGGTAATGTTTGTCCACATCGCACATCGATATTCAGGTGGTATAGAGAATTCCAAAGAGAAAATTTAATTGTGGTGGATGCTGAGAAGCCGGGTAAGTCACGAACGTTAATTACGGAGGAAAACGTTACTACTGTGAGGAAAATGCTTAGGGAGGACAGGCGAGTGACCTACCAACAGATAAAGGGTACTTCAGGCCTAAATACACCAGCAATTCGTTCGATTCTGCATGATCATTTGCACGCGAAGACACTTTGTTGTCTCTGGATGCCGCATAGACTGACTGAAGAGCAGATGACACGACGTGTGACTTGGTGCCGGGAGATGCTAAAAAAGTTTAATAAGGGACAATCTTGGTATCGTGGCAGGCGATGAGACTTGGTTATACTATTACGATGTGCCGACCTAAGCTCAAAGAAGGTTCGGGTATTTGACGATGAGGACACACTCTTAGTTATCAGAAGATACCGATCTGTAAAGAAGAAAATGATAGCTGCATTTTTCAAATTGAGTGGAATTGTGTAACGCGCCGTTTCGGACACACAGAAGACAGTCACAGCTAAGTGGTATGCCGAACAGTGCCTGCCTAAACTCATTGGATCTATGAAGAACCTGCGGCTCTCTCACGATAATGCTCCAGCTCACCGCACCAAAGCCTGCACCGAATATTTGACCACCACAGTATTGAAACCTCTCCTACACCCTCCCAACAGTCCAGATCTTTCTCCCTGCGACTTTGCACTGTCTCCGCATGTGAAAATGAAGCTAAAACAGAGGCGGTTTTCGAGTGATGAGGAGCTTCTGCGGGTGTATTGAGTGTAGAGGAAATTACTTGGAAAAAATTAAATAAACAAAGCTGTATTGCAAAACTTTCCTAGTACCCTTTGTATTAGTTGAATTTAAGTGATATTACGTGTGTTCTTTATCTAGTATTTCAAATTATTAGTTTCACTTGAGTCGGTTTTTATACATTACAAAGTTTCCAAATTATAAATTTAAAGAAAGACATAAGCACCAACTAATGCAATTCCCAAAATCTACGTTGCAAAATAAATAAGACAGAATAGAGTGAATGCCCAGGTCACTAGAAAGACTCGCGATTGTTCCGGATAATTTTTAATAGGGTCTAAATTAGGGAAGTTTTCATGAATAATTGATATAGAGTGACCTGGAAAGGTCCGTTCAAATTTCACGTGAGATTTTACATAATGGATTAGATGAATATGTTAGCTTGCTAGAATTTTCGAACACATAGTAAACGATTTTGTAAAATCTAACGATCAATAATATAGAGGAGTTTCCAGTTGTAAATAATAAATTATTCGGAGCCGTGAGTGTTTATTTTTATTTCGCAGTACATTTCATCCGATTCGTTGATTTGTTTGTGTTAAGGATCGTAATTTACACTTATAATTTATACATTTTATTCAGTTATTTACAAGTTATACTGAAATTATTTATTTTTCGTATTTATTTACTTCATTCACTTATTATTTAATATTATTTTTACGGTCGACATTAATCAATATTACTTTTATTAGCATTTATATCGCTTATTTAAAATATATTTAATAAATAAACAATCTCTAAAATTTGCGTAACGCAATAATTTGCTCGTTAAACACATATTTGTATCAATCGTAGGTACGTGTTAATGATGACGAGCTACTTCAATCAATCGTCAGTACGAGCATTCGGTATCCTCACATTCTTTAAAAGTAGCATCCTCTCTGCTCTATATGCACGGTATGCAAAGGGTAATACATAATATGTAAGATAAAATTAGGCTGCAGATGATTTTATTGCAATATTTATAATACTAGTCGCCTTTACGTTGCTGCAGTCACATAAGCCTGACGATCATACTCGAATATACTTATTATTATGGGTGTTTCAAATTTCGCGGTTCTTTTAAAGAATAAATGAAACACATAATTTGCATTCACTTTCAAAAACTTTTTATTAGTAATCGAAGTATCAGATATGACTTTTGGTACGTAAACTTCTGCGTTCGTGGTCCTTGCTATTTGCTTCTGGGTTTCCAGGCTGGAACCGCGTCTCTGGGGCATCTTCAGGGCTGAACTACTGCACTGAAACTGACAGTTTCATTATTCGTGTCGTTGGTTAGATAGAGCCTCAATTATGTCAAAATGTCATTGTACATTTTATTATATATATTATATCTAACCAACGATACGAATAATTTCATCTTTCAAAGTAGGAATTGATTGTGGATCGTTTTTATAAATCTGACTTTTCACACAACCCCAAAGAAAATAGTCTAACGGTGTCAAATCACATGATCTTGGTGGTCAATTAACATCACCGCTTCTTGAGAGTACATGTTCAGGAAATTTTTCTCTCAATAAATCAATTGTTTTGTGTGCAAAGTGAGGTGTAGCGCCATCCTGTTGAAACCGCAGATCCTCTAGATCAATATTTATTCATTCAGGCCACGAAAATTAGGTTATCATCCGACGATATCGATCACCATTGACAGTTACAGCTTCACCAGCAGCATTTTTAAAGAAGTAAGGTCCAATTACACCGCCTGACCATAATGCACACCAAACAGTAACTCGTTTAGGATGCATAGGTTTCTCATAAATAATTCGTGGATTTTCCTCACCACATATACGGCAATTTTGTTTATTAACATAGCCACCAAGTTCAAAATATGTCTCATCAGAAAACATTATTTTTTGAGAAAAATAAGCTGGTTGTTCATTGATGAAATTGACAAATGACCGGCGTACTAAATGATCTAATGGCTCCAGATCCTTTGTTATTTGAATCTTATACGCATTCAGAGCTAAATCCTTGTGTAAAATACGCCATGTTGTCGATCCACTAAGTCCAAGTTGTTGTGAATATCGTCTAATGGACATTTCAGTAACTTCAGCAACACTTTCACGAACCGAACCAATAGTTTCTTGTGAACGACCACTATGACTGTATTTTTCACTTTTTTGATCTTCCACGGAACCGGTCTCTTGAAATTTTTTAATAATTCGAACAATAGTGCTTTCAGATGGACGATTATGTAAACCATAAAATTCACGTAATTTTCTAAAAACGCTTTGCACAGAACGCTGATTTTCATAAAATAATTCAACAATTTAAACGCGTTGTTATACCGTGCATGAAGCCATTTTTACGAATGTCATACATTACACTTTTTAAATGCCCACATAGCCAGACAAATACAGTGCGCCATCTATATTTTATTTATTCTTAAAAAAAAACCGCGCAATTTGAAACAGCCTCTATTTACGCATAATTTGTAGATCTTGGACATTTCTGAGCACGTCTTTGGTATTTCTGATCATTTTAGGTTTCGAATTTTTTTAGATTCAACATAGATACCTGTTGAGATTAGATTTTTCACTCTTTGGTAGTAATCGATTATGTCTAAAATTACTAGCTTGTTCTCTTCATCTGGCTCTAAGGAAAAAACGATCATTCGATCTACGAGTTTTAATCGAGTTCTTCTCATTCTTAACTGGCTTTTGTTTGTGCTGCTGTAAGTTTTCATTAATTTGTATTTTACAAGCCTCTGTAATGAAGTTTTTTTGAACATACGTCGTCCAAGATATTTAATCGAGGTTTCAATGCTTGCAATCACCTTCTCTGTACGAGATTCACGGCATGAGAAACAATATTTAAACCTTTATTAAGTACTATTTAGTACTTACTACGATTAGTACGATATTTCTTCACGACTGAAAGGCTCAGATGAATGACTGATGACTAATGTTTATTTTATAAGAATTATATTAAAACCATCAAGGACACGATGCCATATTCTGGTCTCTATGAGTTCCTGGAAGATTCAACCAGTAGAAAAGGTCCGTAAATAATTGCATAGGCATACATTAGTACAAGAGGTAGTTTGAAGGTTAAACAATATTGACTTATTGTTGTCTAGTCAGTGTGTGTTTGGCTTTGGTGAGATGAGTGTGCAGAATTGATTCTGTATGAGCATTAACAAGGCTCCAGGTGCAACACTGTGATTAATAATCTGCTGGTGATGACAACTTCGTTGTCTAAACACGTATGAACAGTACGAATAATGATATGATAAGAGCTTATTGGCTTTTTTTTGATTAATTAAGTAGCCAGTCTCCAACAGTACATACCAAGTTATTCAAACGGACTGAAGCACTTGGGATTAGATTATCACAGCTCTTACAAAAATTTAATGAGTGTACATAATATTTTGGTATATCGTCACTAAATAAATATCTTTATATTAAAATTATTGCAATAGTAAAAACATCATATGAATTGCTAAAGCTTTCACGGGTCACAAAGCATCACATGAAAGAAGAAAAACTGTCAGCATTATAAAATCAGAATCCTCTAAAGAATTTATACGTCCACCTCCACTTGTATTTTCTCTAGAATCCTTCCATCTTTCCCCCAACCAAACGAAAGGGAAAACAATAAAATAGCGGGCGTAAGACACGCGCCGAGTTTATTTATACCAGACATTCGATATTTATAAGTCGGTCCAGATACGGAAAACCAAGCGTAAAACAAGAAGGGAAAACAGGACATAGATACTCGGGTCGCATGCGAGGCACGGAAAAAGGGAGTCCTTCCCGATATATCCCCGTTATATGTTGACAATAAAACGGTAAAATAATATTTTCTAAGAAAACATAAATCGCAATAAGCTCATGCATATATTTTCATAGATTCACCCGAATTTGCGACGACGCGGAATAAAATTCAAAATAAGCGGTTTTGCCGTACGGTCTCCTCGAATCTACGACCCGAAAGGAACCGGTCTCAAACATAAATAAACGATAAAATTACCACCAGAGCGCTTTATAGTTTTCAGCGGTGTTATTGGCTAGGAGAATAGTAATGATATTATTCGCATCAGAGAACTTTATCCCACGGTCATAATAATAACAGTAGTACATAACTTTGAGAGTGGCACATTAAATCTTTATTAATAAAGAGAACTTGTATTTTCGGCGAAATCTTCCAATATGAAACAGCAATAACTGGTGTAAAATTAGGAAAAAAGATACAAATTTTTCAATAATAAAAATTTGGATATTCACTTATGATGTCATGGGATTATTAGATTATTTGAATAGGTTGTCATTCATAGTTTAGGATTCGCGCCATTCCGCTCTTGATATTACTATAACTCGTGGTTCTACAGGCTCTACAATACTTTGTATAACTTTCTGAATCTGGATTTCAGCGGTATCGATTCTGTCCTGTAAAGGTTCTATAATATTTTGTATAATTATCTGGATCTATGTGTCACCAAAATCAAAATTTCAAATTATCGCTGTCATTGGTCTACAGAAAAGCGTAGGCCATGTGTCGTGAAGAATTCTTTCAGAAAGCACGTTGTCTACGATTGGGTGAAGTGTATCAAAACTTCGTAAGAATAAACAGCACACATAGACGACTATGTTGAATGTTTGGGCAATTAATTTTATATTCTATCTCGAAGCTTTGAACGGTTTAGCAAAGAAGGTGGTCAACGTTCGTATAGAATTGATGGAGAATATGTCGTTGATACATCACGATAGCGAATCTTCGAATTCAACGTTGATTATTCATGAAATTTTAGCTACAAAGGTATTTATGTGCTCCCCATTGGCCGTATAGTTTTGAACCTACATCTTATGATATCTTCTGCTAGCGTTAAATCAAAGAGATCCATTTCGACAGACCTGCGAAGTGCTCGTTAGTAAATAACTTTAGAGGAGACCGATGTGGAATGTTAGTTTTTAAGGTTTACCAGAGAGAAACGTTTTTATAGAATTAGCTGAGAGTGCGGCTGCTGCACCATGATAAAGGTTTATGGAATTCAGCGCTATCGTTCGTGAATATTTGGCTATGAAATTATACCTGTGTTCTCCCATCCGCAGTAGAGTACTGAAACCACTACTTGTGATATCTCCGACTAATCTCAAATCAAAGGCATGCACTTCGAAAGACTAAACGATTGCGACCTGTTGTTCTTTAGGAAACAGCTTCGAAAATTGTTGACACACCAAAAACGACACTAACAGACTTTAGTACTGAGCGCTTGGATCAAACTATTAATTCCACATTCTACCAAGAAGCTTTGAAAGGTTTAACAAAGAGGATAGTCAGCGTTCGTATAGAATTATTTGAGAATAGATGGTGGCTGTATCACGATAATGGCCCATCGAATTCAACGTTGATTATTTGTGAATTTTTAGCTACAAAGCTATTTCTGTACTCCCCATCGACCACAGTGTTTTGAACCCATACCTTATGAAATCTTCTGCTAGTGATAAGTTACAGAGATCCATTTCGAAAGACTTGAGAAGTGTTCATTAGTAAATAACTTTAGAGGCGATCGATGCTACAACAACGACAGGTATAGACTTCAAAGTGGATTGTTCGTTTTCAAGATTTACCAAAGAGAAACGTTTTTATAGAATTATTGTTACTGCACCACGACAAATGTCCATGGAATTTAGCGCCATTATTCGTGAATATTTGGCTATGAAGATATACCTATATTTACTCATCCTCAGTCGAGTCCTGAAACCACTACTTGTGATATCTCCAACTAATGTTAAATCAAAGGTATGCATTTCGAAAGACTAAACGATCGCGACGTGTTCTTTAGGAAATAGGTTCGGAAGATGCTGACAACCAAAAACGACACTAACAGACTTCAGTATTGAGTATTTGGATCAAACTATTAATTCTACATTCTACCGCGAAGTTTTGAAAGGTTTAACAAAGAGGACAGCCAGCGTTCGTACAGAATTATTTGCGAATAGATGGTTGCTGAAACACGATAATGTCTCATCGAATTCAGCGTTATTTATTTGTGAATTTTTGGCTACGAAGGTATTCCTGTAGTCCCTAGTCTCGTCTGGAGTCTTGAGGTCGTCCCTTGTGCTATCTGTTGCTACTGTTAAATTACAGATATTGGTTTCGAAGAAGTTGATAGCATTTTAACGATCGCGAGGACTTCTTTAGGAAATAGCGTTGGAGGAAGCTGCTTTTAGAATTACAAGAATCATTGGAAACGTATGCCATGACGTGTTTATTGTAAAGACATGTAACTGTAATTGCTAATTTCATCATACTCGACAAAACACATTCATAAATAAAAAACTGATTAATTAAGTGCCACACCCTACATGTGATTAATAGTTATGTATATAGTTGGCCAATAATAAAATAAAATAAATAAACAACTGCTAAAGTCAATTCGTTTATTTCTTTAAGTATTTTTTCATTACTCGTTTATTTAGTGGATACATAATCAAAGTCTGGAAAACCATTAATTTAAATCAGACCGATTCGGGTAAGCTAAACCGATAACTAGAACTAATTACAAGCTGAATATTCAGTTTTACCTGCCGCGACCACCTGGAAGACACAGGGAGTCCTCTGTTGACCGACATCGTTGCGTCCCCAACAAGACAAAGTGCCATAGTCCATGTCCGAGACAGGTGTGTAGTTCAATCGTGAAGCGTAACGTTCGTTCGTAAACCTGGAGACCGGAACCTCGGTCAGGTCACCGGAGTTATTGAATGTCCAATGGAAGGACACGATGGCCGGGTTGGCGTCCACCTGGCACCTTAGCGTCACGGTCTCCTGCTTCAAGGCACCGTACAATTCGTCCTTATCTTGCACGCAGACCGGAGCATCTGGAACAGAGGGAATGATATAAGCCGATGTCAACTCGGGCTCCCCTTTTATTTAAGATCGTTGTGGGCGAAATCCAATTGTGGCAAGACCTGGGAGCAGTTCGTCAAAGGATTCGTTTATTAAAGTTAGTCCTGGATGTGCTGATTCGAATTGTGTTTCTTAACTGACAATATAAAGCAACAGACAGAGCATATAGTATCATTAGAAAAACTCATTTCTTACTTTAAAAGCTTTTAAAGCGGTTTCAATTTTGAAAAATATATTTCGTTGATGCAATTCGCAAGAGATAAATGACATTAAATTTTTCATTTTACCAGTAGTAATAGGGTACATTAAATTACAGAGAAAGGGTGGATAAACACATAAATTCCTTTTTTTAATAAAAATATATGAGAATAAGTTAATCTTCTGGTGAATTAGAAGATTTAAAACAACCCTTCTAATTATTTATTTACTTGCATGACTTAAAAATAAACATAATTCAAATTAATTGCAATATTAAAATCGCATACGGTAATTTTGATGGAGCCTGTTGTTGATTAATCACTTAAGGTTGATACATAACCTCTTTCCACATTAATTTTCGTATTCTGTATACGTATTTCGACAACTAAGTTTTCAAAACGCACATAGAGTGTGCGTTTTGGCTTTCGACGATACAGACCGTGTACGGAATTTGTTTCGTGCAGGTTTTTGCCGTGGTTTTCCAGGTGCGACACTGTTTAATTATATGCTGATGATGACAACTTAGTTGTCGAAATGCGAATACAGAATACGAGAATTAATGTGAAAAGGGGTTATACATCAACCTTAAGTGATGAAAATCGCATATTTAAATGTCCTACAAAAAAACATAGTGGAATAATTGCGGTTAAACTTAGTTCATTTGATACTTTAACTTGACTAGGTAACAAGTAATTTTAGATCAGCCCCTGCAGTGAGGGTTTTTAATCACGTCTAAGAGGTGAGCTGTTCTATACTTTAATTATACCTAATTATAATCAGAAAATTCCAAAAAATTCACAGTGACTACAAAAAACAAAATATCACTTCCGGGTACAGTAATACTAAAAATCAACATGTACAGAAAGATCAGTCGTTCAGAACAATACCAACACTTCAGTTATCCACACAATATTAACATTGACGTAGCGAGATACTTACATATGACATAGCAAGGAGCATTCAAAGAACTAGGTTACATAGAAATAACTAAATTTGAATATGTATACAAAAAGAATGCCTCGTGATGTTATAATTTGACTAAATTGCCAAGTAAATACTTTTTTTTTGACTACAATGTGTTTTTGGAAAATCTATCGCAGATTTTGGACAGCATGGATGATGGAAACATTCCCATTGTTGTGGGCGGTGATTTTAATGTGGATTTTCTTGTTCCTTCCTCAATGAGTGAACAGATTAAAGACTTGTGCAGTGTTCATAACCTATTTTGGACAGTGAATCAACCTACACGTGTTTGTGGGGATTCAGCTACCTGTTTAGACAATTTTTTGGTAAATTTCCCTAGTCAATACTTCACAGTCTCCTGTATAGATAACAATTTATCCGACCATCACAGTCAAATTATAAGAGTGTTGATACCTTGCACAGATCATGTGAAGGATTACATTTACAGGCACAAATATTCTAACAGTTCGTCAAAATTGTTTGTAGACATGCTAGCAAAAGAATCGTGGCTCAGTGTATATGAATGTGATTGCCCTGACAAAGCGTTTAAAAATTTTCTAAATATCTTTTCGTATTACCATAGTTATTGTTTTCCCGTACTAAAATGTAGTTTGGGCGGGCAATCAACAGCATCTTGGGTTGACTCAGACATTTTTCAGGTGAAAAACAACATGCTGTTCCTCAAAGAATTTAGCGCACAGTACCCCGTATTTAAAGACGACTTTAGGCATTATGAAAAATATTACAAGGACTTTCTACACAAAAAACAATACGATATGAATGAAGCACTAATAAGAACATCATCTAATAAAACAAAAGCTGCTTGGTCAGTTATCCACAATAACCTTCCCCAAGTGAGAACCAACATTTTTCCAGACTCCAATGAGCAACACCTATGTGGAAAATTTAATGATTTCTTCACTTCTATTGCTTTAGAGTTCACTCGTAATACCCTAGACGGCAAGGTCAACTGGAGGGAAGTTAGCTCTAATATGCAAACACCAGGCATGGTTTCATCTTTCTATATGTCGCCTGTCTCGGAGAATGATGTAACTGCTACAATAAATAGCTTGGGAACTCAGTCTTCAACCGGATATGACAATATTCCATCATTTGTAATAAAATGCGTCGCTACAGAAATTACACCGGTGCTGACTTACCTCATAAATTTTTCGTTTGTAAAAGGAATATTTCCTACAGATCTAAAACTTTCGATTATTCATCCCATATATAAAAAAGGCGATAAAAATCATTTAGAAAATTATAGGCCCATTAGTCTTTTAACAACCTTCTCAAAAATATTCGAACGTATTGTGAACAAGAGCCTAATGAGTTATCTAACTCATTTCAACTTGCTATCCCCTAGCCAGCATGGTTTTCGCAGTGAACGGGGTACCCATACGGCGCTCTTTGAGTACCTGAATACTATTTATTACTCGCTCGACATTGGCCTCCCCTGTATGGGGATATTCATTGATCTTTCGAGAGCATTCGACTTGGTTAATCACGATATTTTACTTTACAAGCTACTACGATATGGGATCAGGGGTACAGCTCACAAGTGGTTCGAGTCGTATCTCTCTGACCGTAGGCAGAGTGTTAGGGTCGGAACCTGTCAATCAGACTACATTAATCTCAACAGGGGTGTACCCCAGGGTTCAATCCTTGGACCAACACTATTTCTAGTTTATGTGAATGATCTGCCGAACACGCTTCAAAATGTGGAGCGTGTCGTTCTTTATGCAGATGATGTGAGTGTGGTTGTCAGGTCTTCTGAGGTGGCGGATCTTTGTGATCTGGCAAGCGACACTTTCACTAAAATTAATGACTGGATGATGTTCAATGAGTTAAGCCTCAATAAGGAAAAAACCAAATTGGTTTACTTTCATAATAAAATTAAGCATCTACCTCATGTATTACTAAATAATGAGACCTTCCATTGCGTTTCTTCTGCGAGGATCCTGGGTCTGATTGTTAACGAAAACCTAAAGTGGGCCACTCATATTGATAGCGTGTGCAGTACCTTGGCTAAGGCGTGTTTCACCCTGAAGCTGCTCCGCAAAACGTGCAATCGGAGTACTCTACTAGCGTTCTATCACGCCAATTTCGTGTCTTCCATGAGATATGGGGTGATACACTGGGGTGTATCGCCGGAAGTAGTTAGAGTGTTTCATTTGCAGAAACGGGCCCTCAGAATCATCTTTGTGATGGGCTACAGGGACTCGTGCAGGGAACGCTTTAGAAAGGATTCGCTTCTGACTTTTTATGATATTTATATACTTGACCTTCTTTGCTTCGTGTTTAAGCACAAGGAGGCATTTTCGAATGGGAATGTAAAGCACAAATATGAAACAAGAGCCGACCATTATCTACTGCCTACTTCCCATTCTACAACTGTGTTCCAAAAAGGTACATATTTTATGGGCTGCAAACTGTATAATAACTTACCTCATAGTATTAAAAGTATCAATAACTTCCCCAATTTTAAAAACAATATTAAGCAGTACTTGCTTGCGATAAACTGTTACAGTTTAAATGACTTTTTATGTAGAAATTTGTAGTATTTTCTTTTCTTTTTAGTGACGTATTTCTAGCGTATGGTATGTGTATTGTGTATGAGCTGCTATTTTTTGTATGTTCAGATAGTATGTTCATATACTTGGTTTTTGAAATAAAATATTATTATTATTATTATTATTATTATTATTATTAACACCCCCTGCAGTGAGGATTTAAAAAAACGTAAACACATCTAAGATGTAAGCTGTTTCTAGGAAAATTTCAAAGATTCATAATGGAGCTACAAATAAGAAAATAAGACGTCGCTTCTGGATACCGCAACACGTAATAACGCATTTCGCACACAGAAAACAAACATAAGATACATTTCATATATCGCTGTATTCTTTCGTTTGGATTTCCATCCAAAGCTAATACTGTTTTTCAGTTGTTTCTACGTACCCTTAGATCAGAATGGTGCAACTTACAGACAGATTAGAATAGAGAATAGAACAATGTCGTTTTCATCAGACGAATCTCGTTTTTGTTTTTGGCTCATCCGAAAGACAGTCTTCGAAATTTTCCATACAATGCGAAACTATACCTAATATAAAACTGATGGTATGTGGTAGAATTAGGACACCCTTAGTATTCTTTTGAGGTCACTTAAATCTTCAAAAGTACATGTACGAAGTTCTGTAACACTTTCTTTCCCATATATTTCAAAGGTAAATAACAATCCATTCCAACAACTATTCCCGTCGTTTTTGCAGCTGCTATAATTACGATTCCTGCAAAAGGCAACACAGGCTTAACATGCCTATATAGTCGCCAGACTTAGCACCCGTAGAACGTGTCAGGACTACGGTATGTCGAAGAATTAATATGCTCCTAACTCTTCAATGAATTTAGTAACAGCTATGTGATACCCTACAAGTTGTTTGGAATTAGCTTCCATAAGGGTCCATAGAATACCTTATTAGAAGTATGGATGAAAAGCATAATGTACTGCGAAAAACTTAATTTGTCTATACAAGGAGCAAGAATTTTTCAATGAAAATATAATCATTTATTATTCTCAGCTTATCAAACATTTGTGCAAAATTTAGTGAATATTTTTATTAGTTGATGTTTTTCTTTTGTCACATACTGTATTTTAAATCGATATGATTAAGGAATTTTAGATAATATGGCTCTGAACATGCGAAAATAAACAGGAATTAAATACGTGTTCTTAAGATAACAAGATGCATACAAAAGAGAACAAAAGAAGCTTAGATTCTAAAACTAACAGGAATTTCAGATACTGTCAGCAGTTCATTACATAGAACGTAAGATGGGCACCCTGTCTTAAATCAAACTTTCAGATTTTTCTCGATTCGTTCCCAGGAAATTATCTAATTTCCATATAGTTGAAACACCGAAGAGACTTCGATGTGGCATCCGATTGTGCACATTTGATGTTACATTCGAATCTTCGTACCAGTGTACCTTGAGAGCAACGTTTACACCGTTTCCTACAGAAATAACGTTCTCCTTTATCTAGAGAATTCGAAAAGTAGAACATCAAAAATTAAATATTAAATTATGCTATGTACACTTTCCTACTTCTCTTCACATGAAATGCAAATAATGTAGGAGATGGTCGATAAATGCTTATATTACATTCTATGAACTGACGGTTCGTCGAAATGTGAATGTGATATGCAAATTTAAAACCTTGTGATTCGTTAAGAACTTTGTAATAGGGATTTACAGCGCTATTGTACCATTTTAAGTACACATCAAGATACTATATTAATTACATGAATTAGTATGCAATTATTCCTGTATACATATATGTACTAACTTAAGAATTAGTTAAGAGAAATATGTAAATATCTTCTTCAGCAGACTGTCATATATTCTGTTCAGGACATTAATAATCTATCTTTGTTGCTACGATAGAAATCGAGCTTTTTCAAAATTGGAAAAAACTATTTCAACGTACGAGTATCATGCATCTCGATCAGACAATTTTTCTATTGCCCTCATACAAACACAAATATTATATTGAACATCTTATGCAACAACAAAATTTACATTTATTGTGTCATATAATTATACATAAGCTATCTGCTTCTGGGTTTCCGAGTGTATATCTGCCGACGTTTCGTACCCATTTGTATGGGACATCTTCAGGGCTGAACTACTGCACTGAAACTGTTTCAGCAGATAGCATGGACAACGACCGCGGAAGTCTACGTACCAAATTATACATAAGCTACTCTGTAGGAGATATTCCTTTTTTATCTTTCTAATTCTGTGCTTTGATGCTGTGGGATTTAAGGCAGTTTGAGCTGAGTTCTTCTTCTTCTTTCACGGTTTTCTGTTCTTAATGTATTTTTTTAATTCCTTCCTATTTTATTCCACTTCAAGGTAATTTTGATGGAGCCTGTGGTTGATCAATTTAATCACTGAAGGTAGATATATAACCCCTTTCCACATTAATTTTCGTATTCTGTATAACTATTTCGACAACTAAGTTGTCATCATCATAATCAAAAAGTGACGCACCTGCAAAACTACGGCAAAATGCTCGTTGAAAGTCAAAACGCACACTACACCAACAGTGTGTGTTTTGGCTTTCAACGGTACGGAGCGTGTGCGGAATTTGTTTCGAACGGGTATTTTGCCGTAGTTTTCCAAGTGCGACACTGTTTAACTATCTGCCGATGATGACAACTTAGTTGTCGAAATCGTATACAGAATACGAAAATTAATGTGGAAAGAGGTTATAAATCAACTTTCAGTGATTAATTTATTCCTTGACTACCTCCTTTATTCCCTCCCCTCATATTTACTTAGGCCTTCGCATTGGTCTTTTTCCAAATACTTTTGTTTTATACACTCCTCTTGTAAATCTTTCTTCTGGCTTTCTGCACATATCGGGTTTCCCATGACAGCGAAGGAGACGATCGCTACATCTTAAGAAAGTATTAATGAAGCAATTTCAAATTCAAAATGTATAGTCAATCTACGCCAAAAACTCTATCGTAATTGAGCTACGACCATTTGAAGTTTTGATACTACTACTGATGTTTATTGAAATTGATTTCATTGTTATTAGAAAGTAAGATTCAGCAAGAAATAGTTGGTTTCAGCATGCTCAATCGATCAACATTGCCTCTGATAGAATAGAAACTGAATATTCAAAATATCAATCTTACCATCTAATTGTGAAGCTGAGTGATTAACATTCTGAAGATATTCGGATCGTTTCAGCTGGTTTTCTATTTTATCATTAATAGGGTCGATGCTTATTTGTGCTTCATTTCATACGTTATTTATATACTCTTTAAGTAAGTCTTACTTTTCGCATTCTGCATACATGTTATAATGTTCTCAACTGTTGTCTATTTTATCGTTAATAGATTCAATTGTAAATTTTTTTTATTTATATCTTACCTATTTACCTATTTTTTAAAAATTATTCTGAGGATCCTCATTTATACCACCGTTATTCTTCATTTGAGCTTCCATGTTAGCATCTACGTTTCGCAACTATATGTTATCGTGAGTCTGTTTGCTTCACAAACTCGTTTGTAATATTCTCGTTAATTTCCCTTTTGTCCAAGAACGTTTTTATCATTGTGTTGAATATTTTCCGTCCTGTTTCATTCTTTCATTTCTTCGTCCAATTTTGTCCCTTTCTCTCCACAATCGTCTCAGTGGCCTGTGGCCATCAACTTGTTCTATCGTTTGTCTGTTTAGTTCAAAATCTGTTTCTAATCCATGTGGTATTATATGTACGTTGCCATACACACTCATATCTACTATATGACTGACTGTTCATTACATCGTTATTAATTAGAAAGAAGTGAAAAACTCCCTCGCTTAGGTGAGGAATCGAACTCCAATGGTCCGCTTGCCGAGAAGCTCTACCAATCAGGCTAGCCAGTACTATATTATATTTGCTTTATTGTCCGCATTAGTATTTCGGAGATTTGTAATATTCTGATAAAATCTTGCCTTCGAAAGAACCAGGGTCGACACTATATCGACCTATAATATTTTTCTGTGATATTTTTCAGCGTTAAAGTAATCGACATTCTGTAGTTCAATTATGCAATTAAATAGCTTTCAGGACTAATTTTTGAAAGGCGGAAATTGGATCGTTTCGAGTAAATTACTTGAAACGCGGACGTGGAAAAAATTGCGAACATTCAACTTAAAGCTCGAAGAGTCAGACGCTTGTCAGATACAGGACTTAATAATTTCTTAATAACTCATACAAATTATGATGTATTCTGTTACAGAGAGAGAGTACAAACTTAATAATTAAGGAGCACTCATTTATCATTTATCAAAGTCAAGTGTTCTCACTAAAAGTTGTAAAGTTGGATAAGTTATAGTAAATTACCAGTTTCGTTGTCGAAGAAACCGTACTCCTGTTTCCGGACAAGAAACAGCGGGTCTGCTCCGAAGCCGGGAATTTTTCATAATTACGACGTTTTTCCACTGTGATAATTTATGAAATTTTGTTAGTCATTACCACAACTTCGTAAATTTCGTTACCTAGGTTATTATATTTTTTTTGTTGCCTCAGTGGTTCCCATGTCATGATAATCTATGCTTCGAGCTGTCTCGGTTTACATGAACTTTATTTGTTCCGAGCTTTTTCCATATCGCTCGATTTTTTTCCTTTGCCCTGATTAATTTTTTACGAGGAAAAGCTCGGAGATGCGGCAGTTAAGAGTTTTAAATTTCCAAAGTTTAAAAGTTAATTTGATTTTAAATGAACCACATTGAAACACACGGTCGCGGATCGGGGCTATTTGTTAAGTGCCCTAATTACATTTACATGAACTTCTCCGCTGAAATATTTATAACATGAATATTAGGGTGCTCTCGCGGCATAAGTAAATTTATGTTTCGTACCAACTTCATAACCTACATACATAAATGTATGTGCTACAAGCGTCCAGTGTATTTTTACTCGAACTGACCGGAGCGAAATTAAGTATGTAAGGGAATATATGCACAGTGATGCTGTGGGTAGTGTGCAGTATTTTATAGATAAGGGGAAGTAATCACAATACCTAGAACTCTCTAATGTATGACGACGGATCGGTAATTTCGCGTAGCACCACATGTAAACAGAGTGGTACGCAGTGAAATAGATATCGGGCCTATTATTTTATACGTTACATACCGCTAACAGGTACTATGAAATACTGATTGAATTTTAAATGTTGAAATAAATACTCGCTCATAGTACAATATTTAATTTCAATTGAGACTCTCTTGACTAGATTCTACTGCAAAAGGTTAAAAATGTTGAGGGCTATGGTCCTTTGGAATCGTCCAAGCCTAGCATCCAGCCAGCATACAACAGTCAGGTAAATGAATTAAGAAATTATTCTTTCAAGCTGTAATTTATTAAATAAACCAAAACTGAATATATATACATATATATATATATATATATATATATATATATATATATATATTATATTCAGTATAGTAATTCTTAATGGCGCCATCTATTAAATAAAATACGCGTCGATAAGGTGGATCCTTCACCAAGTTGTGCATAAAGTAACAGTGTATATTTGGCATTGGTCGAAAAAACAACTTTGAACAAAGAGAAAATATCACATTTTGTTTAAAACTCGGTAAATCGTTTACTGAGTCGTTTAATTTGATGAAGCAAGTGTATTGTGATGCGTGTTTATCACGTACGAGTGCGTATGAGTAGTACAAACGATTTAAAGACAGTTGTATGGACATAGATGATGATGAACATACTAGTCTAAAAATCAGAAACGAGCCGAAATCCATATTTTAATATTTCCAAAGATTCAATACATAACACTTTGACACAGTATTTGGGGCTGAGAAAGATTTGTGCAAGGTTTGTACCACACAAACTAACTGAATGCAACACTGTACAGATGTGATTAAAGACTCAAAAAAGAATGAGAACTTCACATATTCTATTGTAACTGGGCATGAAACTTAGTGTTTTCAATATGATCCAGAAACCAATTGTCAGAGCGCTGTATGGAAGCATCCAAGCGAAGGAAGACCGAAAAAAAGCCATTAAGAGAAGTCAAAATTGAAGACAATGTTGTTTTGTTTTTATGGTTCGAAAGGCATAGTGCACAAAGAGTTTGTACTAACTAGTCAAACAATCAATGCTGTATATTATCTTAGTACTATGAAGCGCCTTTTGACGCCTATGCGTCCTGCAAGTCCTCAATATCGTGAAAATGGTAGCTGATGTTTGTTACACGATAATGCACCATCTCATCACTCAACTTTTATCACTGATTTTCTAATTAGAAATGGCATTTTAACAATCAACCATTCACCGTATTAACCGGATTTGGCTCCTGTGATTTCTATCTATTTTCCAAACTACATTTGCCGATGAAAGGGCAATGTTATATTGACATCGAAGCCATTAAAAAGGCGTCGATAGCGACCTCGAAGGACATCTCTAAAAATTCATGCGACATGTTAATTGACCATGCAAAACATTGTATTGAAGCCGAAGGCGTGTGCTTTGAATAAAATACATGAATTTCAACAAAATATTAAGGTTTTTTATACTTTAAAAAAGCTCGGTTTTCTCTGCGTCAAACTGTTTATTAAATATAATTTAAGTGTTACAAGAAATTACATCCGGAATTCTGAAAACTATTCATAACAATAATATTTAGATCAATGTTCATCCTTTGTCGATAACGCGCAAAATAAATCTCACATATGTATTTAAGACGACGTAGTTTTTGAGATATTTATCCGAAGCCAAATTAATCGACGTGTTTATACGTATCCTTCAAAAACTCAACTAAACTTTTCTACAATGTATTGTACATCTTCATATACATTAATGGAATGCTTTGTTAGAAGAAAATACTTAGATATAACGTCTATCATTGCAAAATACTAACCGGAAACAACGAGAGTGGAGGACGTTTGCATGACAACAAGAGAAAAACAATAACTCAATTAAATGTAAAAGATTATATTAAGCAATAACCTACAATAAGGAAACTTCTTAAAGCAGTGTCCTACTGAATTAAATTAAAATAAAGTATAAATTATTAAAATGGACAATTTTAACTGTAACACTACTATGGATATAAAAATTAGTTATTTATTGAATAAGGATCCAACAATGAAATCTCTAATGGTGTATGACAAAATATGAACAAATTCAACTATGAACAAATTACCCAATTATGTGGGCCTTTAAGCCTTAAAATGTAAATGAATTGAAAGGCAAAATGAACCCGTAGCAATGGAGCTAAAAATTCAAATGACTGTGGTTGTGTTATGTACATATTCTGGGCAATATATTCAAATTAAAACTCAAACTATATTGGTATTTTTACAGAAGAGGCAATGACCATTCTAGAGGCTATAATATATGGAAGCTTAAAAAGTCTTAACATCCATTTATCATGTCAGAGTCATCAAGTGTACTAAAAACAATTAAATATGGGAAGCATCCTAATTATATTCATTCAATTATTATAGAGACTGCCGATTTTTTACAAGTCTGTTGGAAAATTCAGTAGTTACATAATTGTTTTGAGTTAAAGGTCATTCCGCAATATAAGCAAATGAGATTATAGATTAACTAGATAAAGAGGTGTTAATGTTAGCGGAACCCACAGACCGGTACTTTGTAAAACAAATTTAATACAGCTATCAAAGGAAATCATATTAAAACAAAAGTGAAATGCATAAGAGAAAGAAATATGTGCAGCAGGAACGACTCTATATGTCTATATTTATCCTAAGATCAACACTGACTCCTGTTCTATGGATTTCTACTTTTTATGTTACTGCCATTCTAAAATTGTAAGACTAAAATTTGATCATGGAAAATATTCGGACAATCTGTACAAAATAAACCTAATCGTGTCGGTATGTTCATATGCGAAGTAAAAAGGAAGTACAAACCATAAAATTCTAGCATGTATATCATACGAGGATAGTGTTAATGAGCTTTTCAAGTTTGTAATTGACGAGGAATTCCATCACAAAATGGATGGAACGTTCTCAGTCCTGAGAAGCAAATCAAGCAGAGTTACTCTCAGATTGACTGTTAGGGTCTTCTGTTGTGTGGCTTTTCATATTCCTAGGAGTTCTGCCAGGCATGAAAGCACTTTTCATCTTACGGCGGTGAAGGCCAGTGTTCTACAAAGAGCGTGTATGATATTAAAGCGTAGTATTGCCCTGTTTAACACTTTTTTGATATATCACTATTTAGTTGCGTTGTTTTGAATTTGCTGCCTTGTATTTACATTTACACTATCGGTCATAAGTATTTGGTCCCTCGCATTTAACCCGCAAATTGTAACCAAAATCAAAATCTTTTTATTATCTACATATATCAAAAATGTATATATTTACATCTAAAATAAATTGTTTTATAATATACTTACTTATTTAAATTTTATACTCGTCTATATGCCCGACTTTATTTTTAATCACTGCAGCACACAATCGAGGCATCCTTTCGATTGATTTTCGTAATGCCTCAAGTTTTATTTTACCCCATGCCTCCTACAGTTTCTTCCACATATTAACAGCAGATGTGGGGGCCTATTTTCTCACCTCTCGGTCAAGCTTTTCCCAAAGTAACTCGATAGGATTTAAATCGGGACTTTGGGGAGCCCACGCCATAATTTTTATGGTTCCCTCGTTCTCCAATTTCTACAAATAATCCCTGCATAATTTGGAAGTGTGTTTCTGGTCATTATCTTGTTGGAAGATAAAATTCCAACAGGAAATTTTAATTCCAGAGGGGATATACTGTTTTTTTTAGTATCTCTTGTTTTTTTGTGAGATCGTCCAAAAGCAATCCCTTGACAGTAGAGGCTATGCACCCGGAGACCTCCTTACGAAAACACGTCTGCGTGAACCGAAAATATTGAATTTGGATTCATCGGTTCACAATACTTTGTTCCAGTATTCTATGATCTAATTTTGGTGATCGCGTACCCACTTTAAATGTTTTTGATTGTTATGCTTGCGTAGAAGCGGCTTCTGCATTGCAATTCGTCCATGGAGATCGGCTTTTTTTTAATCGCCGTTTGACTGTGGAAACACTTATGGGTTTTCAACGAACAGCATTCATTTCTGATGGAATTTCTGGGGCTGTGTCTCGTCTATTTCTCTCACTGGTTACCATCATTGCAAGAACTTCTGCTGAAGATGTTGCCCTTGGTCTGCCTTTTCGAGTTCTGCTCAACACACTTCCATATTCGCGGTGTTTTTCGATAATGTAACCCACCGCGGACTGATTTAATTTAAGTTCTGCGGCAATTTAGCAGTTGCTTTTGCCAGTTTTATGGTATGCCATTATAAACGATCGTGTTTCTACAATCAATACTTTCCATTTAGGCATTTGTAACCGATTAAACTTCTTCGAAACACACGATGTTATCACTATGAATACCTCACAAAAACTAACTGCAATTTTGCCAAAATACCCAAGTATAAATACTTAATAGTTTGCAATAACACCTTACCTTAAAATAAAATCATAACAATCGAAAATTACTAAGAACTGAGAGATCGAATCCCTATGTGCAATTATTCTACCTGGAGTTTTATTAGG
The DNA here is from genome assembly GCA_031893035.1 of Dermolepida albohirtum. Taxonomy (NCBI): domain Eukaryota; kingdom Metazoa; phylum Arthropoda; class Insecta; order Coleoptera; family Scarabaeidae; genus Dermolepida; species Dermolepida albohirtum. The sequence continues at coordinate 13,690 of JAVIWB010004816.1, read as the reverse complement.
GTATTATCATTCATTGTGAATAATAGGATAATCGCATAATTATTTTTTTTGTCTCCTTTATTTAGCAATCTGCCCAGAGGCAATAAGCTATTTATATTGGCTGTACATGGCACGTATAGGTTAGCTCCATCGCACTTCCCTATGGACTTAAGTTATAAACTTGTTGTAATTGAATACACAGAGAACTCTTTTTAATTATTTTTGAAAAGCTTTCATAGGTATTAATGTTTATTGTGAAACTATTGCTTACTACAGAAATAAATTTTAGAAATACAACATTTCTATAGAAACTAATGAAACAAGGGTGACCAAATGCTTATGAGCAATAGTGTATATATAATTATTTTATTATTAGTTAAATAAATCCTGTTGAATAATAAAGATTTATTATTATTAACTGCTTAAATACGTCTGATACTAGATACAAATGATATTTCACAGATTTATATACACGCATAAAAATTCCAGATATCATTTGACGTCACAAAAAAATCACGACTCATTGGAGGTGTGTTTTTTTGAACTCATGCTATTTCTGTACTATTGTCGCTTCATTCAATTATGCCCAAAGCACAACATGTCATTTTAAATAAACAGATTACCTTAACATAAATCCACAGTAGACGAAGTAAAAAAATACATTCACTTTGACACCGTAGCCGGGAAGGAAAAGAGAACGAATTACGTTTCACTCCAATATTTTACTTTACATTTTCTTTTTCCCCGGGCGTACTTTTAAGGTCAAATCCTGAAATTAAATTCACCAGAGTTATTGGTTAATTAGACATTCACTGGATATTTCAAGTTGGAAATGCCTGAAATTCGCTTTCACCTTTGAATTCGGCGTTTTGTTTCGGCGCGAATTATTTTGAAAATATTCCTCTTAAAAAACGCCGTATAAAGATGGCACTTTAACGTTTGAAAATTAAATAAAATATACATTAGAACGTCCGATTATTTCGCTTCATATAAACAGAAACATTTTTACGTAATAGGATTGCTATACGCACTAATTAAGTAATTCGTTTTAAGTCGATTTATGTCAGAAATTTACTTAATTTTAAATATCAACTCGAGAAAGAAAAATGGGCGTTGAAGATTTAAGTAGATATGGTAACAAGATATTCTAATTACTGACTGGAATAATGAAAATATAGCGAAGATGGAAATCAAATACAAGAAATAAATTTGTTATCGTTTTGTTCTTCTAATGATGCAGATGTAGCTACGCCTTCGTCCTTGCTTCTTCAATTAGTTACCGCTGTTTTCCAATCATATGGTAAACGCGTAGCTTCATCTCGCTTCAACATATTTTCCGAATGTTTTTCGATTATTATATTCAGGTGTTTCTTTTCTTATTAGCATCTTCGTAAAGTTGTCACGGTACATGACATCGACTTTGACGCTACGAAGATGTTTGCAAAAATTGAACACCTAAATAAGCGGCTAATACGTGAAGCCATAGAAATCGAAAAACGTACGCAAAGTACAAAAAGAAAAGATGACACCACACGTCTGCCCTACGTTTGGAAAGCACTGTCAACTAATAGACGAAGCATGGACAAAGGCATAATTGTATCTGCAACATTAGACTAACAAAACAAAGAAGTCGACCACTACAAAATCGTTCCAACCAATAAACGCGCGACACAAGCCGAAACTAATGTACAAATACCAGGGCAGGGACGAGTCATACCCTGTAAGACAAACAGTACTCGACAGAGAGTATCAGCTGAAATGAGATTTACAGAACAGAATCACACCTACGCGGGAAAAAAATTTTATCGGCAACTTGACAAAAACGAAGGTAGACAAATAACATGTCTGAATATCAAGTCCCCATCACGACAATATTCAATCACGTTTTGTTATTGTTTTAGTAGTTTTTAATTAAAAAGAAGAATACGAAATGTGTTTTAAATTCAACCTCAGATATTTTAGAATATAAAAATATGTTTTGCGTACAATTTTATAACTGACCTTTGAGACTAAATAAAACCGTATTTAATTTATTTAATGATAATAAAATATTCGCTATTCTGAAATTATCAATTTCTCTTCCGAACAGATCAAATAGTCAATAAAAAAAATACCGTTTCAAAGAGAAAGTTATGAATCGCTAGTTCATTAAAAGTTACAACAAACCGAGGGAATGATATAGCAATTCACGTGACAGTAACAACCCGAGCAGAAGAAGGAAAAAATACTGTAAACTTTTGAAAACACGCCTTTTCCCCATCCCTCTTAGTTCTAAAATCGAACTTTCCACTTACATCTAACAGTCAGGGTAACGGGATTGCTTGTTCCTTTTCCTTCGACGTTGGTGGAAACACAGGTGAATTCCCCAGCCGTTGCCCTAGTTACACTCTGCAATACCAAACTCTGGTCGCTCAAGATGACACCGGCCGATACGTTGTGGTGAATCTCAATCCCCTGCGTTTTGAGAAAAAAATTGAATAAAGCCATCTCGCATTAAAGACATTTAAGTCTAAAAGTTGTTTTTTTTTTGCATGCGAAACACAGACACATGCACACATAAACGGAGAAAAAAAAAACAATTTCTTCGAGAGTAAAGTGGAAAAAAATATATGTGTGTGGGTGTGGAGAAGGAAGCGATGGAAAGGCACGAGTATTTACGAAATTACAGGCAGTTTTATATAAGTTTACCGCTTCCGAAACTTACATTATGAAACCAGGAAAGTTTGTAAAATTTCGGATTGGCCCTAATGCTACATTCGAAGTAAACGTCGTCGCCTTCTTTGATGTCTTCGGGATTCAGACTCGAGCCCATCTTCAAAGTTACAATTGGCACATCTAGAAAAGGAAATATCTGTTTTACTCTCAACTCTCTAGATATTTTTATAGATATTATTATTAGAGGGACATTAAATATGTCTCTTTCTTGTTTTTGATGAAAAATACACAGAATATGTTTCGAAATCAAAAACAAGTGTAATTAAATTTAAAGTTATAGTACTTTTTTATGATACACTTTAAATAAACAATAAAATTTTGGGTTTGCATTTTCGACCATTAGGGATAATAAAACACCCTTATATTAACGATGTTTCGGGGTATTTTTGGTGTCTTTTCCAAGTTATGTTGTTGAAAATTGTAAGTTTTTAAAACAAACATCTTAAATTAAAGAATCAATACCGTGTCTTTGGCGCATGTTTGTGCATGGAACTGTTAGAACTGTCATAAATAGTTGCTACCACAATAAGGTTTGCGATCTAAATTACGAGTTTCGGTCTGTATTTTTAAGTCGAACGGTAACGATATCAAACTAGAAAGGGAGATCTTGCATGTTTCATTGAAAAAGAAAACGAAAAACGGTATGCGCAATGTGAAATACGAGCTTATATTTTCGACCAATTAACAAAAACTTCAATACTACTGCATTTTCTCTCTCGCATTTTATCCAAGACATAAATATCTTGAAATAACACAATGTGTCGTTTATTCAAAATACTTTTCTATTTAACTTAACAGTGTTTGTTCTTGAAGCAATCTTTTGCTCTAGCATTTCTTAAATGTTTGGAAACCTTGGTCAGTGCATTGCGAATAGGTGACTCATTTCACAATTGCATGGACTGAATGCACTAATATAAATTATTCGTTAATCGGCAGTACAAAATTTAAACCCTAAAATTCGTATTACAGTGTCATCAAATACTAGTGGTAAACTAAAGGGTGTTTCAAATTGCGCGGTTATTTTTAAGAATAAATAAAATGTAGATGGTGCACTGAATGTGTCTGGGTATGTGGACATTTAAAATGTGCGATGTATGACATTTATAAAAATGGTTTCGTACACGGTACAACAACGCGTTTAAATCGTTGAATTATTTTATGAAAATCAGCATTCTGTGAAAAGAGTTTTCAGAAAATTTCCTGAATTTTATGGTTTACATAATCGTCCATCTGAAAGCACTATTGGTGGAATTATTAAAAAATTTCAAGAAACCCGTTCCGTGGAAGATCAAGAAAGTGAAAAATACAGTCGTAGTGGTCGTTACAAGAAAATATTGGTTTGGTTTGTGAAAGTGTTGCTGAAGATACTGAAATGTCCATTAGACGACGTTCACAACAACTTGGACTTAGTGGATCAACAACATGGCGTATTTTATACAAGGATTTAGCCCTGAAGGCATATAAGGTTCAAATAACGCAGGAACCGAAGCCATTAGATCATTTAAAACGTCGTTCATTTGCCGAATTTTTCAATGAACAACCAGCTGATTTTTCTCAAAAAATAATGTTTTCCAATGAGGCACATTTTGAAATTGGTGGCTATGTTAGTAAACAAAATTGTCGTATCTGGAGTGAGAAAAATCCACGAATTATTCATGAGAAACCTATGCATTTTAAACGAGTTACTGTTTAGTGTGAATTATGGTCAGGTGGTGTAATTGGACATTATTTCTTTGAAAATGCTGCTGGTGAAGTTGTAACTGTCAATGGTAAAATACAGTCGTAGTGGTCGTTACAAGAAAATATTGGTTTGGTTTGTGAAAGTGTTGCTGAAGATACTGAAATGTCCATTAGACGACGTTCACAACAACTTGGACTTAGTGGATCAACAACATGGCCTATTTTATACAAGGATTTAGCTCTGAAGGCATATAAGGTTCAAATAACACAGGAACTGAAGCCATTAGTTCATTTAAAACGTCGTTCATTTGCCGAATTCATCAATGAACAACCAGCTGATTTTTCTCAAAAACTAATGTTTTCTAATGAGGCACATTTTGAAATTGGTGGCTATGTTAGTAAACAAAATTGTCGTATCTGGAGTGAGAAAAATCCACGAATTATTCATGAGAAACCTATGCATTTTAAACGAGTTACTGTTTAGTGTGAATTATGGTCAGGTGGTGTAATTGGACATTATTTCTTTGAAAATGCTGCTGGTGAAGTTGTAACTGTCAATGGTAAAATACAGTCGTAGTGGTCGTTACAAGAAAATATTGGTTTGGTTTGTGAAAGTGTTGCTGAAGATACTGAAATGTCCATTAGACGACGTTCACAACAACTTGGACTTAGTGGATCAACAACATGGCCTATTTTATACAAGGATTTAGCTCTGAAGGCATATAAGGTTCAAATAACACAGGAACTGAAGCCATTAGTTCATTTAAAACGTCGTTCATTTGCCGAATTTATCAATGAACAACCAGCTGATTTTTCTCAAAAAATAATGTTTTCCAATGAGGCACATTTTGAAATTGGTGGCTATGTTAGTAAACAAAATTGTCGTTCTGGAGTGAAAAAATCCAAATTATTCATGAAAAACCTATGCATTTTAAACGAGTTACTGTTTAGTGTGAATTATGGTCAGGTGGTGTAATTGGACATTATTTCTTTGAAAATGCTGCTGGTGAAGTTGTAACTGTCAATGGTAAAATACAGTCGTAGTGGTCGTTACAAGAAAATATTGGTTTGGTTTGTGAAAGTGTTGCTGAAGATACTGAAATGTCCATTAGACGACGTTCACAATAACTTGGACTTAGTGGATCAACAACATGGCCTATTTTATACAAGGATTTAGCTCTGAAGGCATATAAGGTTCAAATAACACAGGAACTGAAGCCATTAGTTCATTTAAAACGTCGTTCATTTGCCGAATTCATCAATGAACAACCAGCTGATTTTTCTCAAAAAATAATGTTTTCTAATGAGGCACATTTTGAAATTGGTGGCTATGTTAGTAAACAAAATTGTCGTATCTGGAGTGAGAAAAATCCACGAATTATTCATGAGAAACCTATGCATTTTAAACGAGTTACTGTTTAGTGTGAATTATGGTCAGGTGGTGTAATTGGACATTATTTCTTTGAAAATGCTGCTGGTGAAGCTGTAACTCTCAATGGTGATAGTTATCTTCGGATGATAACTGAATTTTTTGCCTGAATTAATGAATATTGATCTAGAGGATATGAGGTTTCAACAGGATGGCGCTACACGTCACTTTGCACACGAATCAATTAGTTTTCACTTTTTAGATGCCCACACACTCAGACAAATTCAGTGCGCCATCTATATTTTATTTATTCTTAAAAAACCGCCCAATTTGAAACATCCTTTATTTGTAAGCTGTAGTACTAAATATAAAAACTTCTACAAAAAAATAATCATGTAATAGTGTACGTTTACAATTAATTGTACGTGAATTGTTTATGTAACTCTGTCGTTTGTAATTTTGTGGTCAGTTCGTTGTCAAATCCTATTCGTTCAAATTACGTAAATCCCGAACAACTGGGGTAATTGATAGATGAAATAGAATTCACTGGCTTTATTCTACGCACATTTTGATCTTGTAATGAGCAAATGGTGGCTCGTAAAGCCGCAACAAAGTGTTATTGGTAATTTCAATGTTCGGTGACGCTAATAGTCGATGATTCTACTTGAAAAACTTGCTAATTATCACAGTTACAAAAATACAGAATCTGTTTCACAATCAATTATTTAACTCAATGAAAAAATTTTATTTCTAAATTTCTATTTGTTAAAAATAAAATGTTATTAAAGAAAAAGAAACAGAATACCCGAAATCTGGCGAACAGAAATTCAATATGTCTTGATTGTAATTTGCCCTATTTCAAAGACAAATACGAAGTTATTAGATTTCCCTTGTTCCATTTCAAGTTAGAAATTGTCAGAGACGTCTTAATACGAGAATACCGCAAAACCGCATTTGCGTAAAGAACCGTCGCTTAATATCGGCTTTTGAATAATCTCCTGACGCCTCGGGCTGCGGCAGTTACAACGTTAAAATGGCGCTCTGCAGAACGTTCACCTGAAATTGCAACAATCCACTGCTCTTAAGCGTGCACTCCACATCAAACAAATTGATATTAAAAAGCTTTCGCTGTAAGTTGTTAATGAGTTGTTTTCTTTCAACGCTGAAACGTAATCGTTTGCATTCGCACAGGCTGGTCAGAAGTTCACGAATACTCATCACCTAGGGTGATTCCAAATATTGTGTTTGTCATTAGTTAAGCCAGGCGACTTCCTCAAACGAACATAATTGATGTTCTTATTCCTAACACCCATAACCTGCAGTAAAACTGTATAAAGAAGTGCAGTAATTATATCCCTATAGCAGAAAAGATGCAGCCACTATAGCCTCAGAAACATGACAAAATCATACCAATTAAAATTTCTACCTCTGGAGTAATCCTTAAAAAACTCTACAGGCCATAAGTCACTTATCATAAATAACAAAACACTTGTATTTTAGACACATCCCATACACTTTCTTCTGTTTTGGTGAGAATAATTGAAATAACAATTGTAAGTGTAATTCTGAGAAGGATTATTCGGATTATTATTATAAATTAGATAAATATATTTGTTTCTGAAAAATATTGTAAATCCTTTTAATAGTTTTATGGCGTTTATTTAATAGAAATATTTTATATACCCCAATAAATTTAATAGGGTTTACAACGCAATATTATTATAATGGTATTAGGAATTCAGAGTAAACGATTTAGCAATTTAAAAATTAGTTTTCGTGCAGCATTTGTCCGAGTAAGTTGCAGTATTTGAGAACAGACGTAAAAGTAACTTATAAAAATGCCGAAAAGAAAGGAACTTAGCACAGAAACTCGTAGTTCTATAATAACGCTACAAGGTGAAAAATTTTCACTACGGCAGTTAGCCCAAAAGTTAAATTTAACTTATCACGCGGTGCAAGGAACAGTGAAATGATATTCACAAAGTGGATCATTACAACCAATAAAACGTTGGGGAAGGCCAAGGGTAACTACCAGACAAGAGGATTTGCGCCTAAAAATACTATCAAAACGAAATAGGCGCCTCACAGCTCCTCAGCTTCGAGCAGAGCTGAATGAAGGCCGTCAAAAGCAGGTGTCACTAGTTACTGTAAAACGACGTTTGACAAAGGCGGGACTACATGGGCGTATTGCAGCTCGAAAAGCATTATTGAATCCACGAAATCGTAAAAAACGGTTACAATGGGCCCAAGACCATTAACACTGGGACATGGAAATGGGGAAGCAGGTGTTATGGACAGATGAGTCAAAGTTCCAAGTGTTTGGTAGTAATCGACGAGTTTTCGTTCGAAGACAAATGGGTGAAAGGATGTTACCCGAATGTGTAGTGCCAACTGTTAAACACGGGAGTGGTTCTGTGCTTGTTTGGGGATGCTTTTCCTTTGATGGTGTCGGAGATTTGTACCGCATTGAAGGCATTTTAAAAAAAGAGGGATATCTGAAGATTTTGGAGGAACATGCAATTCCGTCTGGATTAAGGTTAATTAGTGAAGGTTTTCACCTACAACAAGATAATGATCCCAAACACACTTCCCAACTTTGTAAAAACTATGTGAATCAAAAAGAGGAGGAAGGCGTGCTGATAAATATGATTTGGCCACCACAATCACCCGATCTTAACCCTATCAAATTACTGTGGGATGAATTAGATAGATACGTGAGAGAAAGCTGTCCACAATCGCAGAAACAGCTTTGGGAGCAACTTACAAGGGTGTGGAATAATTTACCAATGGATACGCTTCAGAAACTTGTATCGCGGTTGCCTAATATTTGTAAAGAAATCATTAAGCGCAGAGGTGGATACTTCGACGAAAGTCGAATATGATAAGAAATTCTACAGAATATTTTGAAATTATTTTATTTTATAAGGAAAACTGTTCATTTGTCTCGTAGATATAGTTTTGTAGAAATATACATTTTGTTTCACTAAGCGTGCATGTTTTTTTTAAATTTCATCTACTTATCCCTCACTTATGGCCTGTAGTGTACATTGGGTCTACGGGAAAGTTCTGACCGTCTCTAGAATTAAATAAAATATTAAATTTGTCACAGCTTGAATAAACACTGATATAATTTCCATCTTTATTTATGACTTCTTGACGCTGGTAAGCTTCTTGATGGCAGTTTATATATCCCACTTTTAAAAAATGCCGTATCCCCAGAGGCGAAAAATTGAACCAGTGCTTGTCTGATATCTTCTTCGTTTTTGAATATTTTTCCCTGCAAAAGATTTGGTAAAGACGGAAAGTGATAATTGGGGAATGCTAGGCTCGGGGATTATGGTGAATGCAACAGAATTTTCCAACCTAGCTCTGCGAGTTTCTGACGAGTGCCCAAAACAGGATGTGTTTCATATTATGAAAAGAAAAACAATATAAACTATTATCTCTATATTTCGCATTTTGTACAACATCGTTTCCTCATAAGATATTAAGCGATTAATATATTACATCAGACCTACCGGAAAGTTCTGTCCGTTTTTAGAATAAAACAAAATAGTAAATTCTCCAGACCTTGAATAATATGATTTCCATCATGATTTATGATTTCTTCCCAGCGTGATGGTAATTTATATATCCCATTTTTAAAAAATGCCTTATCCCTAGAGCCGAAAAATTGAATCAGCGCTGGTCTGTTTTTAAATTTTTCGCACTGGAAAGAATTTTGAAAAGACAGAAACAAGTGATAATCGAAGGGTGCTAGGTCCGGGGAGTACGGTGGATGCGACAAAATTTCTCAGCCTAACTTTGTGAGTTTTTGACGAGTCACCAAAGCAATATATGGCCTGACATTATAATAAAGCAGTATGATGTCCATCCTATTGAACATCGCCGGCCTCTTTGCTGGGAGTGCTGTTCTTAAATTATGCAACTGCTGACAGTACCTCTCCGACTTTAGATTTTCGTCTGGTTTCAACAACTCAAAATATATTAGTCTTCGAATGTCCCACCATATACCCAACATTCTCTTACTCAGGCTCAACTTCGGTTTCTAGGAGTGGGGAGGTCTGCCAGATTCACAATATGTCCTTGTCGTAGAATAGTCCTACTTGGCGGTTATCTAATATATAAATGTGGGCTTATATTGGGTCTGGGAAAAAGTTCGTGGCGTTTTTTCAGTAAAATTCAACTGGTCCCCGCATGGCGCGTGGACGAATTCATTTAAACCGAATATGCTCCATTATTATCGACAATGTTTCGCCATTTTTTTGGTAGATCCATGATTCCATCGGTGAAAAACTTCTGTGGTTTCTGGTCGAAAAACTGAATCAAGTAGTTTTCACAGGCTTCTTTTGAAACCAACTTAATTCCATTGAGAGAGTTCTGCAGAGATCGAAACAGATGATAGTCAGAGGGTGCTATATCCGGACTGTAAGGTGGGTGCATCAAAACTTCCCAACCAAACTCTCTCAATTTTTGACGGGTCATCAAAGAAGTGTGTGGTCGGGCGTTGTCACGATGGAAGACAACACCTTTCCTATTAATCAATTCGGGCCGTTTTCTTTCAATCGCCTGGCGTAATCTCTCTAGTTGTGCACAGTAGAGTTGAGAATCAATCGTCTGACCAGTTGGAAGTAGCTCGTAGTGGACGATTCCCCTCCAGTCCCACCATACACACAGCATCACTTTTTTTGGCGTCAATGTTGGCTTAGCGAACGCTTGTGACGGCTCACCATCCTTTATCCACGATCTTTTACGCTTCCGATTATCGTACGTAATCCATTTTTCATCTCCGGTTATTAAACGTTTCAGAAACGGCTCGATTTCATTCCGTTTCAGCAGCGCATCGCAGATGTTAATTCGGTCAATCATGTTTTTCACGCTCAACTCATGAGGAACCCATACGTCAAGCTTTTTTTGTAACCAGCTTTGTGTAAATGGTTCAAAACAGTTTTGTGGTCAATGCCTAGCTCCATGCCAATATCGACACTGCTGATATGCTTATCTTGTTGGACTTTTTCAAGAATTTTATCAGATTTTTCAGTGATTGGACGACCGGAGCGTGACTCATCTTTCACATTGAAATTTCCAGAACGAAAGCGAGCGAACCATTTCCGCGCAACAGATTTCGATAAAGTACCTTCACCGTACACAGCACAAATTTTATCACAAGCCTGCGCAGCGTTCTTCCCCTTATCATAATAATATTGCAGAATATAGCGAAATTTCTCATTATTCTTCTCCATTTTCAATTGCGAATAACTTTCCAACCACTGCACCGATTACAATGTTTCTACGCTCAAACTAACGTTCGGAAGGTCATCTAAAAAACGAGCCGTCGGTGGTGTCGCTGTGACTTGTTGTTCTTTAGTTATCGGCAACCAATGCCATCTATCGGGAAAAACGCCACGAACTTTTTCCCAGACCCAATATTAACAATCACAAGAGTAAAATCGCTTTTGGAATAAATAAAAATAAACCGATTTGAAGCCACGTATACAGGGAAATAAATATATTGGCTCAGTGATCAAAAGCATGTACCTGACTTAACTCATATGTCTAGGAATTAATAATGTGGCGCCTTTAAAAATTTTTATACAGGAGTCTCCTCTTACTTTCCGAATTGACTGACTAGTTCCTTCCCTAGGAGTAATGAAGGATTAAAAGCTCTTCTTAAGGTAAGCAACACGGACTTCTCAGCTACGATCTAGACTAGGGTATAGTGTAAAAAAGGTCATGGAAAAGTTAAACAACATTTTTTTGCACTTCTAGAGTCTTTGTTTTAATACAATTGCAGACGCATCATTTAAAATAGCCAGTATATATCAATTTGTGCATTTAATCTGCAAAACTCGACGTACTGAAACGTAAGCTATTTTAAAGCATAAGCAATTCACAAACACGAATTCGAATTTAATTCGTGTTCCTGCATAGTATCGTTGCAACAATACAAAACAACTACAAAGGGAATAGTTATTCAAAAACGTCTATCGGCCAACTAATTTCATTGTTTGCAAATCAAATTGTGCCGTCTGTATTATTTATTAGTATATCGAGGGACATAAATTTTAATGATATATGGGCGCTAAATTTGTCGGCTATTGTTGTTTTGTCTGTCACATTGCAAACGGGCGTAAAGCGACACCGGTAAAAACATGCACTGTTTACATATTTATAGTTGAGAAAATGCTGTAATTTGCCGTGCGTATTGTGTTTGAAAACTTCATAAACAAGTTTTAACACCAATAAATAAGCGGTACAAATGAACAAATGTTGTAATTGAAAATATGCGTCGCTTTGTGCTGGCCGAAATGTGAAATGAAATTTTAATAATAGAAAAGCTTTTCAAACATACGAAGATGGTCCCATAGGTACCCGGCTTGACCTAGAGATGGAGGTAGTTGTTTGAAAAATATCACTGTATTAGAAAGTACACAATCTATAAAGCAAATGTTTTAATTTTGAAGACGCCACGTTGTTTAGTATTTGTCTGGCAGCCATCAAAAGTGAACGTTTTCAGTGAATTTGTAAAAATGGAGTTAAAGTCGAGTAGGCGATATTTAGAAAAATAAAGTTGATATTAATAGACGGTTTGCTGAAAGTGGAAATTCACAGCAAAAGAAGAAATTTGTAGAAACAGAAGGAGCTGCCCTGAACCAAATAATGTATGACTGGTTTTGCAAAGTGCGCGCTAAGAATATTCCATTGTCCGGTAAAACAATAAGGGAAAAAGCTCTCGAAGTTGCACTAGCGCTAAATTATGAATTCAACGTTCTTCAAGTGGATAGTTTGATAAGTTTTCTCAGCGACACAACATATCGCTTCGAGCAATTTGTAGTGAAACCGCCGCAGTAAATGTGGATGAAATATCTGCCTGGACGAAATAGTTGATAACTATCACAAAGGAATACTCATTGAAAAACATTTTAATGCAGATGAAACTGCACTTTTTTCATTTCCGGGCTTTACCAAACTAAACCCTTACATTAAAAGGTGAAAAATATTCGGGTGGTAAAGCTGCTAAGGAAAGATTAACTATTATCCTATGTGCGAATATGGTTGGAGAAAAGGAAAGACCTTTAGTAATTGGGAAAAGTAAGATTCCACGATGCTTTAGAGGAGCAAACGTTGAGAAGTTGCCAGTGGAGTGGTATTCTAATAAAAAAGCGTGAATGATGAGGGAAATTATGACAATTTGGTTAACCAAATTTGATAGAAAAATGCAACAGCGGAATAGAAAAGTTCTTTTATTTTTCGACAACATCACGTCACACACAAAACTTGAATTACAAAATATTAAACTAATATTGTTGCACCCAAGCACTACCTCTCATTGTCAAGCACTTGATCAAGGGATTATCAATCATTTTTAAAACAACTATAGGCAGCTTTTAGTTACGAGACTTTTATCGTTTAAGGATCATTGGAAATCTACCGACAATATAGAAGAATTCATTAACATTTTCAGTGCTCTAATATGGAATATTACTGCTTGGAAAATTGTAAACGCTGAAACTATCAACAATGTTTTCTTAAAACTAGATTTGGTGACAAAAATGCCGAAGATATTTGCGAGGATATAGACTTCAGTGCTGAGGACGATGTGCCACTGTCAGAGCATTGTAAACCCTATCCTGACATATTATCGTATGCACAAATTGATGATAATTTACATACCAAGAATCCTGATATTAGCGTACAAGTGTGTGCGTGAATTTCAAAACAGTACCAATGTACGTGATAGCGACAGTGTGGATGATGATGATGTCATTTCAGAAACTAAAAACACTAACGAACCTTATGGAAAGCTAAAGGATATTCAAAACTTCTAAGCGCGGTCATCCTGTAAGTACATGTGTCGTATTTGTTGAAGAGGTGTTTGTAGTGAGTAATATACAAGCGTAATAAGGTAATGCTCTGTTTGCTTCCCAAGACGTGGGAAACACAGGA